>JANFAE010000272.1:0-144290 GCA_024613145.1 Pisolithus marmoratus | reverse complement strand
AGTTAAGTGCATTGGCAGTGTAGTAGATTGGATGCAGTGGGGTGAGAGGTGGCAACATGGGCAAGGTATGGTCGTGAAACCATGTATACTTGCAATTCTGTAACAAACAATTTACACTACTAGTTGCTCTAGATGTATTTCTAATGGCCGAATATGGCTTATTATGCAGATGCAAGGTTCTGGCTGTTGCAGCTGGCAGCATTTCACCAGGCTCAAAGTGGATCTTCTTCGATAGTTGGCACCAACATGGGGCATTTTTTTGAGATCAGCCAAGATAGGAATATCCTGCCAAGCAGAAGTCATTGTGGGATTATGGTCACATAGATCCCTATACCTTGAGGTTTGGAACTGTGCGTAACTTTCTCACAGCTGTGGCCTGTTTGCTGCTGCAGGAGTCTTGGACACCCACTCGTGTGGGAGGTTGACGTGGGTGAGAAACGTCCCCTAACATCACATTAGACTGGTCGCCAGTGCCACGAGCAGGCATCCTGGATGCCCCGAGGTCCAGATGCCCGACTTTGCACACAAACTTTTATGAGAAAATTCCTAAAAGTAGACAAATGCCACCATGGGCGTCCTGGACACCCGAGGTGCTGCATGATATAGTCATCGGAAATTTTTTGATACTCCACCCTACCTTCAGCGCTCAGCACATTGGGCATTGCAGGTTTTTTAAATTCAGCTACATGTCACACAACCCGATCGACAGTTGCATGCAGGCCAGTCCATGCCAAAATGACTCCTCATGGGAGCCTTTGGCTACTTACAGCATGAAACATGCATGAGCACATGGGCATTTGTTGATGCCCAGCCCATTTTCTGTGGCTTAGATATAGGGTAGTCGTCTTAGATTCTTCCTCTGCATGTGAGGTATTACTTGGTTGACATGCAGTAACATATGTAGATTATAACACAACACACTCTGTCTATGGACTTCCCCAGTCCAACTCCTCCTCCTCCTCTTGTCTGGGTTGTTCAACCCTAAGCGCAGGCTGAAGAGAGGGTGTCTGGCACAAATGTCTCAATCTGGGCCCATTGATGGAAATTCTAGGTCCTTCCTTATTACTGTCGCAGGTAGATACTTCCACCTGTTTGAGTTGTCTTTCTTGTGCTCCACATGTGGTCACATTCAGTACATGGAATCCACACCAAAGAGTCAAACTTGTGTTGCAACTCTGCCCTCACCAATCGGAGGCAGTGTCAGGGTAGTGGCTGACAAGCTCAAGATAGGAATGAAAATAGTGACATTTTCCGAAATTCTGACCAGCCCAGCTGGGGACTGTGGGAGGGAAGAACTGGTTGAAGTGCACCTCCCATGTGTGCTGGTCAGCGATCAGGTACTGTGTGGCGTGAAATGGTAGTTCAGGTCGCAGATATAAATCTTCGACAGCCTCTTGCTCCCTGAGAGCTCTCAGGATGTTTGTCCAAGCCCCCACCATATGGTACCGCTTGTTTGGAGATTCATGCAAGATGTCATAGTACATTTGCTCCAGAATTAATTGAACCTTTTGCTTGAGAGCATCAGGGTTGTTGTTGACTTCATTATGGAGATCATCTTCAACATCAACATTGCGATTACCCCTGCCGTGTCGATTGAAGTATTCAACATCCTGACCCTGAGGGCAGGGTGGATTGGGGAGTGGAAGCCCATCCAGTCAGTGTCCCACTGCTGGCATTGGGCAATCATAGGGTCGAATGTTAGCAACATCCATGGTATGATGGCCTGTGCAATTGGTGGTGCACTCTGAATGGGCACGATGTCGGCCAGTTTGGACTTCCCCTGCACTGAGCATTCGACGAACCTCTTGGATGGTTCCATGTTCATAGGCTTGGGCAAGGAGCTGTTCATCAAAGGTCTTTGCCCATGGTATGCGATAACAGTGTGACCTCGTATCCTGCTCGATGTCACATATGAAATACACCCCTGCTTCATACATAAGTGGGGTGGTGACAGCATTGGGATCATTGGGATCATCATCTTCATCCAACAGGATCTTGGCACAAGCTTCTTTGGCAAGCCCAAGAGCATGATGATTGGGAGTACGATGAGCACCATTGAGAATCCAAATGGCCATGGCACCAAGAGCAAGACAGTTGTCAGATATGTGGTCCTTGGAGGACACATCATGGAAATTGTTGATGATGGCATAGATGGCCCCGAGGTGGAGCCATTTGAAATACCTACCAACTAAAGGTAAGATATGCATTCAGTAAAGCAGGATGGCAAAAGAACTCACCACCAATAGCATGCAGGCACTTGGACCATGGTGCCATTAATGAGGTGTCGGGGCATCCGAGTCAATATGTTTTGGGCATGGTTCAGTGGCACCCTGACTTCTAAGCGAGCACAACCATCTTGCGGCTGGCCATCCCACATGTCTCCATTGCCAGTGCATGTGAATATGATGTTTGCCTGCTTGTCAAGGTCTTCCAGCAGGTGCTCAATCAGTCATTTGGAGAGTAGCTCTGATGGTTTCCAAGGACAAAAGATACCATCATGCAGCTGATAAGATACTGCCTTCTCTGTCATATAAGCTTGGACATACTTGATGACATCAGAGTGTCTGCCTGGAGTCCAGCGAAAACCAGCAATGTCCTTGAGATGCATGTGGTAATCTATGTAATACTGTCGGCTGCATTCCATTGCAGTGGTGGGATTGTCATGATCAGGCAGGAGGTGTTGGATGAGCACAGCATGACCATTTTTTTGCCATGTGACCACATGACCATGATTACCAAACTCCAGACCGACATCAATAAGCCACTGATCAGGGTTGATGGATGGCATGTGAAGGACACGGGTAAGATCATCCAATGCATTGACACATTCATATGCTGCATTATCTTCATGTTGATTGCCACCATCAACATCCTCATCCAAGTTGTGGACAGTAGCTGCTTTCCATCCACGAAGCTCATGGCCAAAGTATGCATCTCGGAAGTAGGGGCATAGCTGTTGGATGGAATCGAGATACATCTCTGCAAACTCATGCAGAAGATAAGTGGGAATGTCGAAACTACTGAAATGGAATCGACCAGCATGATCACAACTTGTTTGAAGGTTAGCATTATAGCTTGGAGGCCAATGGGTAGCCTGGTTTGGCATCAGTCTTTGGACAATCGGGCATAGGCAGCAGTTGTAAATCAGCTCGAGGTCCAGCTGAGGGATTTGTGGTGAGTCAAACCTGTGATACAAGCATGGAAAGAATACATGTATGACAGAGTGGTTAGCAACCTTTCCCAATGCAAGGTTGGGTATCTTGTGCATCAGCACATACATGGGCTGGCCCTGACATGGCAGTCAGACTCAAACCTAATAAAAAGGAAGGACTAACTGACCTCATTGTTGATGGCAAGAGCAGTGACATGGTTGTTGACCTTCAGGGTATCCCTGAAGCTAGGGGAGGGCCAAACAGTGAGGGGCATGATGTAAGGAAGTGTTTTGGTAGTGCTGATGAGGGAGTCATAATCATGGGTGACAGCAACTTGACTGATGTCCGGTAGGCCTTGTAAGACATTGAGGGTGACATTGCGCTGGTCCTGCAACTCCACACCATCTCGACCAGCCAGGATGAACTTGAGGAACTTGAGCTCATCCTCACGGGTTCCACCTTCAATGGCATTCCAGTACTGCAAGCCTTTATTGACCCAATTACTGAGGGTCAATTGGAGTGGATTTCACTCGTGGTCATCTGGATAGAGGCGCATTGCTGTCATCTTAAGCTATGCTATATGCTGAAGGCTTATAGAAAAGGTGCTGATGCTGAACTGAAGGAGAGAGATGACACAGCTGGCACTTGGCCATTGAAGGTATTTCATATGGATTTTGGTTTTTGGGATTGTTTACTGCTGGAGTGACATTTCAATTAGTGTATAGGGCCACACTGTAACAGACCGCAATGGACATGTTGTGCTGTTTGCCAAGCCTTCTGACAATTCAAAAGCATTCAAAAACTGTAGGATATGCACGCTGTAATTCAGCTGTCTTGCAGATCAGCTATGACAAGAATGGACACTAGTTTAGCTCCAAGGTCAGCTGATCACCCTAACACTAGCCTCATGTCGAACACTCTTTGACTGGCCCAATGATCAAGTAAGTACCATGGCCAAATTTCACACATATGCAGTTGCAGTATTTTTTGAATCCATTCTGGGTGCTTGGCAAGTACTCTGATCCTGGCGAGATGCTTGTTTTATCGTTTTGCAAGTATCAGGAGATGATTACTAAATTGCAGACACATGTTGTAATGGAATTGAACTTAAAACTGTATGAGTCTTACCAGTCTTTGGCAAAGATGACGACTCACATGTTAATGTGATGTCAAGACAAAAGGGGAAACCGCACTGTGGATCTAAGATCAGTAACTTTAACATTAATGTGGAGATATGGCTGTGAACCCATACACAACAGACATTGAAATGGTGACTGTCACGGCCATGCCTCGATCACACTGTTACCATGCTCCTGTACCATTTCCAACTATCTACCCTGCTTACACCTTCCAACCCATTCCCAAACAAGTCCGATGAATATTAAGTCCCAGACTGCTCAGCTGACCGAGATACATGTTCTTTACCATTGGCCATCAGGCCTGTCATGTGATCACTCTTGGCTCTTGTTAGGGGTACTTTCCATTTAAGGATGATGGGGCCAAGGATCCACAGCATGGTCGAGCATTGTTTTTAGGTTTCGGATTTGCTGCTGATTGGCTGTTGATGAGCACTCTGTTCCGAGTACATGATCAGCTTTCCATTTGTAGTTAATATCTTTGTCCCATCCCGTTCCCCCACTGTCAGTATATCTTTCCATTCTGAATCAGCCTCGCTGTGACCTATAGGTACCCATACAATATGGTCTTGTATCTTCAGTACAAATATCAACTAAGATATCTCCCTCCAAGTTTCCCTCTCTCTGAGTTCTGATACTTTCCTTGCCTCTGAAATATGAGGGCCAAGCTTGTACAATGGGGCGGTGCACAAGCCGAAGCCAACACCCTCCTCTGTCTCTCTCTGCTTCACTAGTCAGATACCCATTTAGCCCTTTCAGCCCTGCCCACTCCGCTCTGCTAGCCGGAGATCTGTCGGCTGGCAGACTATCACATCGGTCCTGTGTCGGCCTAGCCCCTATCTTTCGGCCTTGCAGAAGGCCTGACTTTGACAGTGACTGCACTTAGAAGTGGCTGCATTGAATCCACATGCTCAGCAGCCATGTGACTCGTGACAGTATTGTGTTGTGGGTGTCTGGGATGCCCATCTCTGCACCACTAGTTGATGGGTGATGGATGAGAACATGCAGATGTGACATCATATGATAAGCGGTCACAGCACATCAATGGACAGATACAATACAGGCAGCAACTGGCAGGGGTGCCCTAGATGCCCACAGGCCATTCTGAGTGGCTGCAACATGCAACATATCGGAATAGATGATTGTGTGTGGGGAGTCCAGGATGCCTGAATGTGGAAAGACACTCATTCTACAGCATACGAACATCAGTGGTAACAGGAGGTAAAAGTACAGGCATAGCTAATCAATCACTTGCAGGCCCTGCCATATGTATGATTCCTCCCTCTAGAGATGCCCTGTCTGAAAGTTCCTTCTCCCCACAGAATTAACAGTGTGCCTGTGACCTGCTCGGCAGCCGGTTGTGTACTCCCTATTCTGTGCAGGCCTGCCGCTGACAGTTTGCGATTTGACACACCATGTGCAAGACATGTTGCATGAGGTATGAAGCGAGGACTCAAGGGGGGACTGCTGAGCAGAGGGTCTTGTATGACTGTATTGGCAGCATCAGCAGCATCAGCAACATTAGCGGTATTGGCAACATCGGCAGTATCGGCAGCATCAGTGGCATTGGCAGTGTTGGCAGTGTTGGCAACATCGGCAGCATTATTTGAGGAACTGCCTTTCAAAGTGAGTGCTGCCAAGGCATCCAGCTCATCAGGGTCTCTCTGCCAGTCCAGGTCATCCATCATCTGCTGGAAAATAGTATCATCGTCCAGATTCCACACAGGCTGGGTAGCTGCAGGATGTGTGATATCATCTTGAGCAGCTGTAGGAATGGTGTGTGGTGCAGTGCAAGTTGAAGAAGCTGGGTGGAAGGGGTCTGACATTGGCATATGAGCAGGCATGGCATGGGAATTGGGCACTGTGGATGCCAACACAGACAAGAGGAAAAATATTCATGGCAAGGTGAATGGACATCCTGTTGCCCATACTCAAAAACCACTGTTGATATTGACAAGCCAGGAAAGGTGCATGCCACTGCATGGGCGTCCAGGACGCCCATGTGAGCAGGCAGGGACATGAATCATGAAGCCTCTTTTGGCAGGCAGAACAATGCTGCATACCACATGGGTGTCCAGGACGCCCATGCGAGCAGGCAGGGACATTTAAAGGGACATAATTAAAATAAGTCAGGGTTATGCCTGGGTACGAGCTACCAATATGGACAAAAACCCGCACATGCGCCATGTGTGCATGTGCGGATCTTTGGTAATTTAATAAAATTTATAATTAAACTAAGTCAAGTATATAATGACCAAGGAACACACAAATGCACCATGGGCGCATGTGCGGGTTTTTTAATGATTTAATAATTCTATAATTAACCTAAGGCCAGGCTGTGGCTGGGTATGGGCCACAAAGTCACACCATGACCAACAAATACACAAATGCACCATAGGTGCATCTGCGGGTTTTTGCATGATTTAATAAATTATATAATTAAACTAAGTTCATGCAGGTATTCACACAATGACCAACAAACACACAATTGCACCATGAGCTTATCAATCAATAATCTCACCATCTGCAGACTTTCCCTCAGACCACTGCATGGACATAATTAAAATAAGTCAGGGTTATGCCTGGGTATGGGCTACCCATATTGATGAAAACCTGCATATGCGCCATGTGTGCATGTGCGGTTCTTTGTTGATTTATAATTAAACCCAGTCAAGTATATAATGACCAATGAACATACAAATGCACCATAGGCACATCATGTGTGGATTTTTAATGATTGAATAACTTTTTAGTTAGGGCTGTGTACAGGATAGATAAAACTGCCAGTACCGCAAAACCGCCACAAGCGCATGTGCGGGTTTTACAGATTGACCACCAATCGATCCAAATATGAGCCAACATGATCACTAAGCTAGCGTGTGGAAATAAAATATTGTAATTGATGCTATAATATACTTATTGATGATATGCTACCCACAAACCCGCCACACCGCATCTGCGGGGTTTGTATACATTATCGTGTAGATGTTGTGGCCGACATTGGAGGATGATAACAACTGATATGGACCTGACTTAATGATCACTATATAATTGTGAACTAACTGTGAATCTCGGATATGCATTTGGAGATTGTCTTCGAGCTGTTGATGGTCTGGTTTTGATTGAGGTAGCAATCAAAGGTTCCAATATTACCTTGCTTGCAATGTTTCTGTCGCACCATAACCCACATGAGAACTGGTGTCCATCTGAAAGTCCTTCCTTTTTGGGCATGCACAGCTGTATTCACCAACATCACTTGTAACAGCGATGGTAGCAGCAATGTAAGTAGGGTAAGGGGATCCATGTCACAGGTGCACATTGGTGGCAGGAAAGAACTACAAGGAAAGGATGTGGTAGACAGTCCATGAATGACTCCAGGAGTATTTGGCAATAGAATGTTCATTAGTTTATGGGTATGTAACAAGTAGCAAACAACGACTGTACATCCCCTGGAAATCATGCAGGCCTCAGGTGCAACCACCATGCCTTGTTCTCCTCATCCAAGAGGGCCAGGTGATCATCCTCCCCAGGTAAATCAATGGAATGACAGCATAGAAACATTTTTTCTGCAGCAAAATATGTTGCAGTACTACCAAGGAATGTGCAGTGCAGAATACCAACTACTGTAATGGCCTTTGCACTTATCTCTTTCAAGCAAGGTTGTCGCCGGCACCAGTGGCACTTCCCGAGTATCCATAGGCGAATTTTCGGTGTTTAAATCGATCTAAATCATGTGATCCACACAACCCGCACTCCCGCTCAGTGCGCATCTGCGGAATTTCCATTGACATGAGTACTTACATTACATGAAGGGTTATGAATTGTGATGAATGTATATGGCTCCAGAAACTGGTGACAGATCCTGCTTGGTTGGCTGGGTTGTGTTGTCCTGCATAATATATATTTCAACTCATGAGCAGATGTGTGAAGGTGTCTCAAGTCTGCACAATAATTGGCACAGGTGTATCTGCATGGCCTAGAACAGCTGCAAATAAGCTCTGACTGGCCATTTTTCATTCATTTCAAATCATGGATGGATTTTCAAAATCCATTTTCAATGGTGGGTTGATGGAGTTTTCAGCATTAGGGAATCATACATAATTAGGATACATGGTCACATTTTAGGGTTAGGGTTTGGCATGTAGGGTTAGGTGACTCCAGGTGTGATTTATTCCAGTGAAATTAACCCTCTTGAAGTTAGTGGCTTTTGAACTTAGGTTAAATGGATCATGTGTAGACCACTGAAGGGGCCCCCCCAACAGGGGGGGGAATAGTGGTCTACACATGATCCATTTAACCTAAGTTCAAAAGCCACTAACTTGACAACAACAATTGACCATGTACAGTACAATGCTATTCAGGCTCCCAACCATCCTTGCTGGAGGGTGTGCACAGACCACATCAGCAAAACTACAAATAGTCTGCTTTGTCTGAAACAGCCCACATCAGTTGACTCAGACAATTCAGACAGTGCAGATGTCCAACATTGGGCAACCAAATAGAGTGCCAAGACTTCAACTGAATTGAATGAAAGTTTGTCAGACTAACTCAGAGATGTCAGAAAGCAGACTACATGTAATTTTGCTGATGCAGGTGTGCTGCACTGTATCTATGACTGCCTGATTTATCCTAAGAACACCTTCTATAAAGAGAGGTCTCTGGTAAAGTACTGGAGATAAGGAGATAACAAAGAACTGGTGGACTGGGTGCATGGAACACTGTAGAATAGTGTGATGCCCAGTAGCATCACAGCATGTACATGAACACATGTTCTCACTGTACTTGTATGTGCATGGTCAACTGTACTACCTGGACAGTGTAACAGGGAAAGATGAGAACTGATTGATATGAACACATTTTCCACATTTTAGCATAATCTTCTGTGTCCTTCAGTGTACAACTTTCATTGAGGTAGCCACAACCAAGTAGCATAATGGTGGAAATAAACTTAAGCTCAGGCTATAATACCACAAAGGGCATTGACATTGTGCAGATGATGATCATGACAACAGATTGAATCAAATTGTATGCAGAGACTCAGCTACAGGTGCTTCACAACATATAACATCTCAGATTCTTAAAATGCATGAAGATGTGAGCTGGAATACAAAAGATCAACAAAAGTCAAATAAATTGCAGTAAGCGAGGAATGTGCAGCTTGAGTTAAAAAATGCTGGATAACAATGTACAGTGGTGTTTATGATCAGATGGCTCATCATTGAGTGCAACTGTACCATTGTGCATTGAATTACACATGCACCCAAGCTCAAACTCAGCAATTTCCAGCCTCCACTCTGCTTCCTCAGCACAAAATTTGTAGAGCTCACCAAGTGCAATGTTCTCCTGGAGTTTCACTTTAGCAAGCTCCTGCTCTATGCTGCAAACAAGATGTTGAGCTTGTGCGACCTCAAGGAGAAACTGAGCTTCTTCCTGCTCAGACCCATCCTGATCTGCATCAGATATGCTGGTGGGTGCATGCTGAAGGGATATAAATGCCAGTAAGCACACTGTCAGGTTTGAGCAACTTACCTGTGCATCATTGTCTCCCTGAGATACTGCAGTCTTGAGCACTGGTGATTTGAGCAGAACAGAACTTAATGCGGAGGGACAGGCATGATAAGGGATGAGTGAATGGCATTTGCCCTCCAGCTGCAGACAATGCCAACACCCAGAGGTGTTCCTTGCATATGGACAGTATTTGAGCCCAGTTTGCATCTGGAAGTGACCTGCTCAGAGGAGATACTGGACAAAATGAAAGTGCTAGATCCACTATCTGCACTAGGTAGTGCCAGGAACAGTAGTGACAGATGTTTGTGGCCTGACCAGGCTTGTAGGGATGGTAGACTGAGCCTCAGTCGAAGTGATGTGGTAGTTGATTTCTTGAGAGGTAGCTGGTGACTCCATGTTCATTTTCTGATCATCTGCCATTAGAGATGTGTCTGAGAATTGGGAATAACTGCAAATTGCGAGGTGGAAAGCTGAAGTTGAAGAAGAGACTCTGATATTAGGTACTTACATATTTACTACCATTGTTTTCCACTTATAGTAGCTTTCTATGCACACTCAGTAGGAACATAACATCTCGATAATTTCAGTTGTTCTGTCCAGAAAGTCTTCCTCTTGTGAGTTCTACTTGCACATTCTTTCATCGATGCCTGAGTGTCTGAGGTGTCTCAGAACCTTCCCAACTGCAAGAGGTCTCACATACCACTGGTCTCAACTGTGATCTTTTTGTAACACAGTCCATTGGGAGACTGTAACTGTTTGTGTTTCAAATGCTCCACAGGACACTGTGCTAGCTGATGATCCATGCCCATTTTCCCCTTTTCAAGCACAAGATGAGGATTTTGATACACCAATACTTGATGCAGAACCACCAATGGAGCATCCATCCTTCATGATGGCTGACAAGCATGTGGACCCCAAGGAAGTCCCTCAACTGAGTACCAACAATAAGTTGGGTTGTGTTCTTGATATCTTTCACAGCACTGGAGAGATTTTTGATGGAGGACAAACATTTTTAGCATGGTTTCATCTTGACATCTATGCTTCCCAGTGCCAGCAGAATCTTTATTACCCTTTTGCTAGCCTTGTTGATTGGGAGATTGCAAACTTCCTTCTCACATCCAGACTTAGCATGAGGGCTATTGACAAATTCTTGTCACTGTGTCTGGTGAGTCTGTTGATACTAATTCATCTGTTTCCACTGCTTAACACTTATTTAGACAAACTCTCTTCCTCTCTCATTCTCTACTGCCAAAGAACTTTGCTCCCATGCTGAAATGCTCCCATCTGGACCACACTGGAATGCTTGAGTTGTCCCTACCACCTACCTGATGAAAAGTCCCATCACCCTTTACTACCATGACTCGTTGGACTGTGTGGAGTCCTTATTCAACCATCCTCTCTTCATGCAATTGATGGACTACTCACCTTTCTGCCTGTTCACTACTGCTGAGCACATTGTGAGAGTATTCATGGAGTGGGTGAGTAGTGATGGTGCATGGGATTTGCAGGTATGAACTATTCTTGCTCTTGAATGCAAATATGTAATGTGTTTACCTCCAAGTTGAAATTTCCCAAAGGTAGTACATTGTGCAGCATTATTCTGTCATCAGACAAGACACATATCACCAATATGTGTGGCAGGAAAGTTTCCCATCCCCTCCTGATCAGTCTTGCAAATATTCATATGGACATCAGGAACAAGGGGTCATCACATGTGTTCCTACTCCTAGCACTAATGCCAATCCCCACATTTACACATCCTGCTACCTGAATATGCTTTGTTCTCGAGGTGTGGCTCTTCCATCACTGTCTAGACATTGTTCTTGAACCCTTGAAACAGGCTGCTTGTTTTGGCAGGATGATGTCAGACCCCATAGGCAATCTACATTATTGCTTCACCCCATTGGTCTCATACATCATTGACACACCAGAGGCATGCATACGAGGATGCACCTTGCTGGTAACCACTGCCATGTATAAGGACTTTGGAGATTCAGATCATCATCCACCATGTACCACTGCCCTCACCCTTGTCCAACTCCAGTCTATCAAATGTAACATAGATGAAGTTGAATGGTACTTTGCCACATGCAAGGACTTCCAACTCAGTGGTGTATCCCACCCTTTTTGGTGTGACTGGCTATATGCTGATCCCTCTCAGTTTCCCACTCCAGAAGCTCTGCATTACTGGCATCGCCAGTTTTGGGACCATGATATGTGATGGTGCAAGCACATTCTGGGGGCTGGGGAGCTGGACTTCCAGTTCTCTGTGTTGCCTCCAATCGCTGGCTTTCATCACTTCAATCAAGGTGTGATGAAATTGAAGCAGGTTGGTGGGTGTACACAAAGAGATGTGCAGCAATACATCATAGTCATTATTGCTGGATTACCTCAAGTGGATGTAGTTATAGCCATTCAGGCTCTGATGGAATTCCAATACCTTGCCCAACACTGCAAGCATTTCACAATTTTTCATCCCAAAATATGCTGAAAAAATTGAAACAAGAGATACCCTTTTATTTCAGCTGTTTTCAAAGAAAAAAGGTGAATATAATGTAATGTTTTCTTTGTCTTTTCTGCCAAAAAACATGAATTAATGTTCACTAATGGGTATTAGCATCAATCAATGTTTTTTAGTAAATCATGCAAAGAAAACAAAGTGTTATTATTGCCTTTTCTCTTTGAAACATGTGTCAAAAAAGAGTATCTCTTTCTTCAATTTTTTCAGCATGTTTTCTCAAGAAAAATTGTGAAATGCTTGCAGTGCAAGCTCCTGCCATCACTTTGCAAATGCATGATCATATTTCAGCTGCTCTCAAGACCTTCCATGACCACAAGCATGCCATAATTGATGCTGGACTATGTCATGGCCAGACCACTGGGGCTGCCCTTGACCACTGGGAGATCCCAAAGCTAGAGTTCATGCAGAGTGTTGCACCAAGCATCCACCAGGCCAGCACTGTTATACAATGGTCAGCTGACACTACCAAGCATTGTCAAAGATCCAGTGACCACAACCAACAACCAGAATTATGACTCCCAGATCTGCCACACCCTTGATCATGACAGAAAGTGCCACCTCTTCAACACTGCTATCTCACTGTCTGAGCAAACCAACACTCATGATAGCCTCACAGGGGACAATTACTGACACACACAGTCATAGTGATCTGAATGTGGCAGACAGCACAGGTGACAATGCAAGCAGCAATATTTTACAGGATCTATGGTCATCTGACCATCAGGAAAAACTGACGGTGCCATTTATCACTATTTATTGCAATTTAGCGCCTCAGATGCAAGAGTGGTAACTATTGCGCTTATGGCACCACAACCATCCCCCCTTATCTATATTGACATATAGACACTAATATTCAAAATTCACCATAATAGTGCAATAAAGATAGTGCAATTATGACCCACAATGTGGTTATGCCACTCATGCTTTATATGCTCTTAAAGCCATATATAGTGAAAAATAGGTATTAGGACATCCTTAGTTTCTCATTGCCAGTTCTCAGTGAATAAATGTCACAAATGGCAATAACATTGGTACAACAGTACTATGCCAACATTAATGCAACACAAGGGACTAGTTGACACAGACAGTTGAACAATGTGACTCAATTCAAGCTATGGCACCCTCAAGCTCCATTTTGGCAGCTTCTTCCAGCCCAGAGAAGTCAAACACTGGTGGAGACACCTTATGGAAAGCCAGACATGTTGGAGATTGAATCACCTCTGTGTGATGTATATTTGGTGCGAGTTTTCACTTGCTTACATAAGCGCTTAGAGCGCACTTAGTACTACACTTTTTGGTACTAATCCCTCAGTAGTTGAGTCACTACTGAGGGTAAGCCTACATGTTATTCATATTAGACTACTTACTGATACTTTGTAGCTGCCTACAGGTACATCAATATATCTAGTAGTTGAGTCACTACTGAGGCTGCCTACAGCCCTTTTCTACAAGACATGCATGCTACAAACATCTGGCATCTTACTACTTTAGGCATATGATATTGGCCAAGACCCCAATCACCTTTATGCCAATATCTCAAGGTCACATGGCCAATGACAATAGTTTGAACACCTAAGGCAACATGGCACAAGGACCAGATGTCAAGTAGTCAGATATCAAATTCATATGTACTGAACCATATTAACAAACACACAAGACTGAGTAGATACAGGTAGCATGTGATCATAGTTTTATCTAAGTATGATATGAATGTTGACCTACCAGCAGTAACAAATCTAGCTTTGCTAACAGACATACCCTGGCCAGCAAGAAACTGAGTGCAGCACTAAGGCTCCTGAACCTACAGACAAACCCACTAGACAGAACTGTGGGCACTCTATCGAATTTGTGCCAAAAATGCATCTCAGACAGGATCAGAGTCTCCTGATGAGCAGCAAGTGGCAAGACATTCTCGATGTACCTGGTCCACCACCTGATGCACAAATCAAATGTCCTATACTACAGGACAAACTGCCAGTGCAGATCCAGAGTGCTGCAAGCACAGAACTCCAGTTACCATGCATATGGGGGCACTGCAAGTCATGACAGGGCAAATGGCCACTCTCTACACAAAATCACAAGCATGAACGACATGGCACACTCGCAGTACCACAGGACTTACCATGTATGGTACCATGGCTAGAGGGACTTGACAGATGGTATAGTAACACAACAAGCAGTGCCACCATCTGCTTGCATGGAGCGGAGAAGAGGCTGCTGGCTACCAGTGGGGATTGGTACACTGGGTGTAAGATGAAGTGGCTGAATGGATTACCTGTGCTACCCAAGCCACCTCAGAGCTATGTCAAGCACCTTCCCTGACTCTACATGGTCACCTGTTGACATGGAAGACTTAAAACAAATGCTGAAATGGTCAGTAACATTGGTACAAGCCAAGATGGTTGCCATGCCAATGGAGCACCCATGCAGCCACTGCACCCACTCACAACACCATCTGGAATGCCATACTGGAAAGCATGGCCACCCAATTGCAACACAAAGCAAAGCATGCCATTACTGGCTGACAGCAATGGTCAGCACACTGAATGAGAGGTGAAACAGCCAAATGATGTATCTTTGCCACTTAAACCACCTTGAACCAGCATCATGCATGTAGGAAGGACCTTTACAGTCACCCATTGACAGGGAAGAGTGAAAATGAGTGCTGAAATCGTCAGCAACCTTCATAGGAGGCAAAGCACCCACTGTGCCCATGTGGCACCCATGCAGCCATGGAAACTCCTCCCAATGCCTTCTGAACCATACAGAAACATTGTGGGGGGGTCCCACATAGTAAGCATTCACTACAACGAGGTCAGTGACACTGGAAATGTCCAAACAAGAGGGTATCTGTACCCTGGTGAGCCCACACAAGGTTGTGCTACCCATCTTGCAGACCCAGGAAATGCTGGAAACCCCCATGGGGTCTTCCTGACACTCATCAGCAGCCGGGGGTGCCTACCAGATGAACTTGGAGCAATGGCAATCCTTCTGACAGTCAAAATGGTGGCCTTACAATCACAGCACAAGGCAGGAGTGTGCACAGTACAATGCATTTCCGAAATGGGAAGTTGTCACAACACAGCATCCAAATATGACCAAACAATACTTGTTACACACATGGACTTGAAGCTCAAGTTACACTTCTTTATTGAATTAGTTTTGGGTATACATTCATTTGAGTTATATTTCTGCATTTCTACTTACATATCACACAGTGGAGCTTCAGGGGGTGTGTTGGAGATTGAATCACCACAGTGTGATGCACTGCAAGCATTTCACAATTTTTCTTCAGAAAACATGCTGAAAAAATTGAAGAAAGTGATACTCTTTTTTGACAGGTGTTTTTGAAGAGAAAAGGCAAAAATAATATTCTCTTTTCTTTGCATGACTTGCCACAAAACATTGACTGATGGTAATACCCATTAGTGTACAAGCTAATCAGCACTACCATCAATCCATGTTTTTCCACAGAAAAGACAAAGAAAACAAAATATTATATTTGCATTTTTTCTGTGAACACAGCCCAAATAAAAGAGTATCTCTTTTTTCCATTTTTTCAACATATTTTGGGATGAAAAATTGTGAAATGCTTGCAGTGAAGTATATTCTGGTGCGAGTATTTGGTTGATTACATAAGTGCTTAGAGCGCACTTAGTAGTACATTTTGGCACTGTTCCCTCAGTAGTTGAGTCACTACTGAGGGTAAGCACATACATTCCTTACAGTAGAGTACTTACTGATACCTTGTAGCTGCCTACAGGTATATTTAATATAACAGTAGTTGAGTCACTACTAAGGCTGCCTACAGCCCTTTTCTACTGTCATTGGTTAAGATATATTGGCACAAGGTGATTGGGGTCTCAGTCAAAGTCCATTGCCTAATGAGCTTTCCATCCAAAGCAAATTTCCTAAAGTAGTAAGTCTATGGGAAAAATGCTCAAAAAGCTTGTGGCATGCATGTCCAGCTTTCCATACCTTCTGCACTGGGTGAACCCTGCAGAAGGAAGTCATCATCAACTAGTTCATGATACAGCAATGTCTCACATTACCCCACACCCTGCTGAATGCTTTCTTGTACCATTTGGAGGTATGTGGGACTCCTCATCTTGAATTCTGCCAGCATCTTCATGGAATGGTTCCACCTGGTATATGATATGGTTGTAATTTACACCCAATCATCACAGAGTAATCACTCACCTCCCATGATAGACATTTTCAATGAAGTCTATCATACCCCCTGAGAATAAGCTGGTGAGAACACATTCAACCTGAGAGCCACCATTAGTAGTAGCACACCATTTGATGTAAAGTATAGCTTCCAAATGAATGACATACTGCTGTAGCTACAAGGGCCAATGTGGTGGCTGGAGCATTGAGATATGGATTAGTTGCAGGGTCCAAGCCAAGGTGCCTTCCCTCTCCCTTTGGTCCCCACCACTGCATCTTAATGAGCTGTAAGAAAATGGGATTCTTCCAGGGCTTGGATTCATCACAAGTCATTGACTACACCCATTTGAGTAACACTGTTAGAAGAGCAACTGACAACTTACTTTTGTGTCAATCCCACTGTGGATCAATTTACCTTGCTGGATGAGCCATTTGAGCACATCAAAGAGTGCATTCCCCTTCAGTGATTCCCCTTGCAGGCCATAAGTGGTGGGGACAGCCAATCTAGCTTTTGCAATGAGCTCCCCTCTTACTTGAGTAGCTGCCCCCCAAATCTAATACAATGATCAGTTATCAATCTGTGTTAAAAAGTAAATGCACCTAATCTAGTAGCCTCTCCTTTGTGTTTTGCTCCTTTTCTACCTCTGCCAGGACTTGTTCCAACCCAGGTTCTTTGACTGCACTCTCCTGAACAAGCTTCCAACAAAGCTCATCCTTGTCAACAGGAAATGGAAAAGTCTCTATGGTAGCAACATGCTGGCAGAGACAATGATGTCCAAGCTTTGCAAGATGGTGAATGTTGGTGCTTTTGAAACTGGCTAGGCTGGTCTTGCCAAGTTTTGAGCCATGGGGATGGCATGAAGAAGGCCTTCCACCTTGTTCATGCTTGACCTGTAGAGAAAACTGGTGAGTGAGATCTTTACATGGGTGAGACTCCCACCTCCTTGTCAAGATAAGTTGCCTTCTCCTTAGATGGACATCAGTAGTAGAACAATTATTGAACTGGTGAAATGGTGCACCTTGTCATAAAGCTCTGCTACCAAGACTGCTGCTTGCCCTTATTATCCACATGGAAATTAACAACTATCTGTGGGTAATAAGCTGGATGTCAGCACTCTGGGTCAATTCATGTGTTCTTACCTCATCATCCAGGTCAGTGGGTTCTTTGTTTGCACTGTCTGGGTCATCCTCAATGTATTTGTTGTTGTTGTTGTCATCATTGTCATCTTTGTGAACCTTGTCTCTACTCTCCTCTTGATCAACATTGCCATGCTCATCTGACTGAGGCATGTTATCATCCTCCAGTTCATCCACTTTGTCTTCCTGCTCCAACTCATCCACATTGACTCTAAATCTTTATCTGGCAAATCATGTTGAAAGCATAGTGTCTGCTTGGGGACCTTCTTTGGTGGTTGGGCCTCCTGTTGTGAGGACTCACTGTCCATCAAAGCCAATGCCCTCTTTCTACTTGCTGCAGCACCAATTTAGTAGTCAAGTGGAGTAACAATGTTGGATAGAGAGATACCTTCTTTCTGAGATTCATCCTTCGATTTGACAGTTTTCTTGGACCTCCCAGCAGCTACATGTTTGTTGCTCACCAAAAAGTCAAAGATGTGACAGTCATGGATGCAACAACTAGCATACCTTCATCCTGACTTTTGTCCCTGTTGGATCCATGGATACCTCTCTTTGGCTGCAAAGACTTTGGGGTACATTCCTGGCCATGGTGAGACAATTGAGAGTTGTTCCTATGTACAATGTAGCAGATCAGAGCAGATCACACACCTGATCATTTCCCTTCATGCTCCAAGACCTCCTAACTGGACTTCTGGGTGATACTGTCACAGATTTTTTTCCAGTTGAGGATTTATTGTTGTTTCTTGATGGATGCATGGATGAAAGAGGAGGGATGAAGAATTGTTGGAACAGAGCCTTATCTGGTGGAGGGACAGCAGTGCAGAGAGGTGGGAGGTGGGGCAAAGGAAATGCAGTTGAGTGTGTGTGCAAGCATGGGTGAAATTTTCAACTTCTCACAGTCACATGACCAGTGGCCACTGCAACACTTCAACAAGTCTAAGTGCGAGTCTTAGCTTACCAATCATTTCCCACACATTTTCTAGTCACTATATACTAATCTACACAACACTACACTTAATACACTACACTTTTTTGGTAATACAAGTGTAGACTACATAACACTACCTTAATTGGTATTTAAAAATGTGAACATTACACTACAATTTCCTAGTAAAAGCAATGAAATAAAGGAAATCTTATGTTCTGTAACTATTCATTGCACATGCGAAAACATTTAGAGCAACTGGCAACATATAGTTATAATGTTGCTATAGTTCACCACATATGCAATAATTGCACACTATTTCAGTATATGACAACTATTGTGCCATCAGGACACTACACTACACTTATCTAATCAAACACAACCAAACAAATCAAAAAAGTGCACACTACACTTTTGGTAATAAAATTGGAGACTACACAACACTAATTGTATTTTGTCTATATCTCTACCATTTTTGCACAGATTGATGACATAAGCATACCTCCATGGTCCTCTTGTCAGGTACTACAACTTTCATTATGACATCTTTGAAATTTATTTTTTTGAGACATCAATTTATTTCTGTATTTTGCCATTTTCTTGCCCATTTTTGGGCATATCAATGATGTAAGCATACTCCCATGATCTTGTGACCCAGCCCTACAACTTTCATTATGACATCATGATCTATAGTTAAAATAGTGCTATAGTTCACTATATATCAAATAGTGATGTGTTATTTCAGTCTATAACAAATATTGCACTGTCAGTTTTTCCTGATGGAAGATCCTCTGTTTGCATTAGATGTCAGGTCCAGTGATGATGAAGCTATATTTGGAGAGAAGGATGAATATCACATGTTTGACAACCCACTGTTTGATGACCATGCTTTGTGGAATCCCTACACTTGTGTGTTGGGATGAGGTGCACTGACCAAATGCAATGGGGACCCTGGTCCCAGAAACTATGTTAATGTTACTGGGTCATCCCCCTTTGAATTTACTCCCTGCAGATGAATGCCTCAAGGATTGTCTGCATTTGAGGGCTGCTTTCACTGAGTGTGGGATAAGCACTTTTGTGCAACAGGACACAATGTCATTCTCATCTGACTCATCATGTCACTGCAATCTCCAAGAGGTACCACAATACCTTGGGCTGATCATGCTCTTGTCTATGCTGAATGACTGGATTTAGTTCAGCAAGCCCATGGTCCCATTGACAATGCAACCAGTTTACATGTACTGTGGAGGGCAGTACATGCATCAGGTACACCTTTTGGCGAGGTATTTCCACTAGACCAGATCAGATCTTACACTCACATTGCCCCTCATTTTGGTGCTGCTGCTGATAACTGACTTAGTTCTGCTAATAGTATCCATTTTGCTCAGTCATTTTTCTTGAACAAATACTTTGACAAGGACTTTTTCTATGCTATCACATAGTTACTCTAAATAGTGTCAGCACACTCAGCCTCCCACATTCACACCTTGAAAAAAGAAAAGTTAAATGCTTTCTTTGGCAGACTTTTGAGAGTTTTGGGATAATTAGGAAATACATGCTGTGCCACATGCACCCCACCTTGCTTCAGTATCTGTGTATGTGTATTGCTGCAATGTCAATATCCATTTTCACTGATGAATTCTCCAAGTGCACCATTGAGTACACACTCATTCTTGTCCTGCTCAAGTGCCCCCAATCTTCTTCTTTATGGTTGATACTTGCCTAGTAGATAAGGAAGACCTCACTAGGCTCTTCATGAGGTCACATCTCACCACAATCTGTCATCAGGCTTATCAGTTCTGGTACTATGGTATACCATCCATCGAGGTCAGCAGATAATAGCTGACATGCCACAGACTCGAGTCCACAAACTCGATATACTGAACACAGTAAATCCTTGTCTTCTGCAGTGGTAAGGAATATACTTTGAGAAAATTCAGAAGTTGCTTGGATTGACCACACCAGTTTGAGCTACTCCCCATCCCTGTCAGCCCATGCCTCAGCAAGCATTCAGTGCTGCCTGATCTTTACTCCCAATGCAACAAGTGGAATTCCAGCTCACTGGAATACTTGAATCCCTCCTGCATGATTCTTGGCCCATCACAAATGAGAAACATCTGTTGTGATGTGCCAAAGTTGCTCTGAGTGTTGCAGTCAGATTACTACAGGTGAGTATACTTGTTTTACTGGATTGTAACCTCTTGCTGACCCCTGAAGATGACAAACTATTCTGGTACAGGCTCTCAAACCATGCTATTTGATGGTGGTCCTGCTATGGAGGGCCCTGGAATGATGGTGAGCAATGAGTTGAAAGACTCCCACCATGACATTGAACAAGGTAGTGTCAAGCATTACAAGCATGCTGTGAAGGTAAGGTAAGGTGACTGTTGCATGAAGAGCTTCCCTTCTCATTGGTTCCTTAATTCTATGAAGCCTTGCAAAACAGGCCTCTAACAGTGGGCATGTAGTTGACCTCTTTGCTGGCCACTTAAATCAACTCAGATTGCTGGAGATAAAGTCCCCACCCACATGGCATCATTGGTTTATCTGATTCATTCATGGCCTCCACCTTCCACCAGATTTTCCTTCATATTTTGAACAAGGATGACCAAGACTTCTTGGAGATGGGCTTCAATGCTACATTTGATATACAGTGACTCAAAAAACTGTCCAGATGTTTGCCACTTTTTCAAAGATTGGCCTGTAACTCTGTTCATACTTATCTATAAATCATGAAAAAATAGGGGTAGATAGCCATTGGTCAGGTGATCATGGATGCCAAATATGGTTATGATCATGTGACCCAATCTGTTACAATTAAATCTGCAATGGCAAGTACTCATCCAGACAGTTTTTTTGCAGGGTATCCAAATGACAATGGGTATAATATATCTAGTACTTTGTGTATCCACCCTTAGCCTTAAGCACTGCTGCAACCCTTCTAGGCATACTGTTGATCAAATTAAGGCACACATCCCTGGGAATTTCCTTCCATTCCTGTTCAATCCTCTTCCACAACTCCTCTATGCCCTTGGGGGGTTCTGGGTAGGTTCCCAGCCTTTTCTTCAGGTGATTCCAAAGGTGTTCAATGGGATTGAGATCTGGTGACTGTGCAGGCCAGTCTAGAAGCTCAACACCATGATCACTGAACCATTTTTTGGCCAATTTTGATGTATGCTTGGGATCTCCATCTTGTTGAAAGATGAAGTTATTGGAATCCATCCCATGTTGCTCCACAGATTGGAACAGATGGTCCCCCATAATTTTGGTATAGAGTGCTGCATCCATCCTCCCATTAACCCTGCACATTTGACCCACTCCATGCACTGTCATGCAGCCCCAAATCATCAAACTCCCCCCACCAAACTTGACAGTACCTTGAACATGTTGGTTTGTAAGAGGAGCCCCTGGCTTTTTCCACACCCAAAGCCTCCCATCTGACCCCAGACAATTGATTTTGGTCTCATCAGACCAAACAACCCTTGCCCAGTCTTCTTCAGTCCAGTGTTGGTACTTCTGTGCAAATGCATAGTGCTGTTGCACATGCCAAGGCTGAAGTTGAGGCTTTTTTGCTTTCACAACAGCCTTCAGGTTCTCCTTCTTGAGGTGATTCCTGATGGTCTGGGTACTGACATCAAGCCCACCAAGTTTCTTGACTTGGGTGGCAGTATCTGCTTGCCCAGAGGTGATTAGGCAAGCAAGATGACGATGATCATGGTTGGTAAGTTTAGAGGGACAACCACCAGCATTGATGGGAAGGGGTGAGATGGCCTTAGAATGAAGTTCTGAGACAGTAGAATGACCAATGTGGAGTTTGGTAGCAATTTGATGACAAGATTGGCCATCTTGAAGCATAGACAGCACAGCTAGCTGAGTCTCAGGGGAGATGGGCTTCATGGGGGATAGGGAGCATAATGTCCAGAGGTTGCACCTGATTTATGTATATTCATAACAGAGTTATATTAATTTGTTGAAATTCAGCACAGCCACACCATAATTCAACACAGCCACAGCCATTTCCACACTTCCAACCACCTGCAAAAAAACTGTCTGGATGAGTACTTGCCACTGTGGATTTAATTGTAACAGATTGGGTCACATGATCATAACCATATTTGGCATCCATGATCACCTGACCAATGGCTATCTACCCCTATTTTTTCATGATTTATAGATAAGTATGGACAGAGTTACAGGCCAATCTTTGAAAAAGTGGCAAACATCCAGGACAGTTTTTTGAGTCACTGTATAGGTATTTTTGTTTCTCCCAATTTTACATAACATGTGGCTGATGGACACTGGACAGATGGCTGGGGAGCTGAAAGTATCTTGGGCATGTCATCTCTGAGGGAAAGAAATCCACTTGTGTTGGAGATACTGAAGTTGTTATCAGGCAAACCTCTGTGTGGAGACTAAGTGCCATCAGTCTGCAGACATCAACAGCTGTGTATTTCGAAGTGGTTACTCCTTCTGGGTAAGTACTTCAACTGGGCTCCCAGGGTTTGATTCAATTTGTGATGCACTATCAGCAATTCTCTGGACAGCAGCACTTATGTGTCATGGCCATTGTGCATAACTTTACCAAGGCAGGATCACCAAGCATTGCAGCTTTGTTGGACCAGGAGGCTGCTGCCATCTTGATGGTCAGAATAGCAGTGTTTTAAGCCAAGATCAATGGCTTGCCTGATGTGCCACATTGGCTGGATTGGATGTTGATCTGGCTTTTCCAGAAGTTTGCTGATTACAGGAAGGAGGACCCAACAAGCTTCAGACTGTCGGATAACTTCAGCATTTACCCACAGTTCATGTTCTATCTCTGGAGGAGTCAGTTTTAACAGGTATATAACAATAGCCTGGATGGGCAACATTCCTATAGGTTTGTGCGAAGCTTTCTCCCTGCAGGCAGTGCAATAATGCATGGCTGTAGCCATATCCTTAATGAGGAAGATGCAAATAACTTGCTGATCATGATTAAGCCCACTTTCAATGTTCTACCACAGCCAGTGTTACTTGATAGTGTTTCCATCAAACCAAACATCATTCTTTTGGATACATTCTTCCACATCCTCATGTTCCACAGAGAATCATTTTTCCATTGGAGGAAAGCAGGATGCCAAGATCATGGCAGCTACAAGAATTTCAAGGAACTCCTAGAAGCACTTGTTACTGATGCACAGGTATGCACAGTAATCCACTACTCTCCAATCATTTTAAGTATCCAGCACCATTTCCCCATCTTACAATACATTGTTATCATGGTGGCAAACAGGCTTGTTTCTTGTAGTCGAAGCTGAACCCTTCTACCATGCATATAACAATGCTGATATATGGCACAGCAATGGGCACTGGTACTGGTCCTGTGATCTTCACAGACAATGTCAACCTCCAAGTATTCATGGAACACCTTAAACATCTTGTATGTATATCTATTCACCCTGCTTGACATGCTCTTCATGTTGTTTGTTTCTAAAAAAATTTTCCCCTCTGCTTTATTTGTGAATTGTGACAGTATCCAGTCCATCTTCCCCCTCTCTTTGTCTCGACTTTGACTTACTGAACTTGGCTAACACAGTTGGCAAGCACTCCTACTCATCTGCTCCCTATGCCACCCCATCTCCCAGTTATTCATATATGCCTCTGGACAACCACATCTCTGCCCCTGCCATCTACAACATTAATGTGAGTTGTCCTTGGACCTGCCTCAACTCTGACAGGCACAGCTGTGGTAGTGCTCATTCACTAGCCTCAGTTCACAGCATTCCTTACACAGCCACTGTCCTCTGCTCCTATTGCTTTGACCCAGTCAGTCCTCCTGCCACTCACTCAGCAACCAAGTCTGCTCACAGGAAGTCCTTGCAATGAGGACTTCCAGTGTGCCACCAGCAACTTCAGCACTACTGATGCTCGCCACAAGTCCATTCACAAGCAGCACATCAAGTCAGAGTGGAGGCATCATGACAAACTCTGGGTCATCTACTACTGGCTCAAGGATGCCCTTCTGGTCTCCAACCAGAGGTCAAGCAAGGTTTCCCTCCTCAACTGTGCCACCACTCATGTCAAGTATCTCGAGATGACCTCCCAGCAACTTCAGGTAAGCCTCCAGCAAGCAGAGAGTGAAATACAGTGCTTTGCATGTGAGTACTCATGTCTTCATCTGTCATGATCAACTGCTAAGTCATAGCACATCAGTGTCAATGGGGCATTGATGCTTGGCACTGCCAAACAGAGACACACTGCTGCAGCTGCTGCCACTGCCACCATGTTGCAATAATCACAACCAAATATCTGATTGTTTGCCTGACAATGGCTATCACTAGATGAAATCTGCAGGCTCCCCTCCTCAGTCAGTTTACTTATTGCTTATGGTGATAGCATTGTGCACTGGAATACCCTCCTGGAAGCAGGTCACATTACATCACAATGGACTTTCTGCATCACATTTTACATATGTTTCCTTGCATTTTTTACAAACATTTGCAGCAGTCCCTTGGTGTTCTTTGGCTGTCTGTGCCACTTCGCTGCCATCCAAACTTCAGATTTGGGGGTGGCCCCTTAGCTGCACCAATTGCTTGCAACATGTTCCTGTGTTCCAGGTTGGCCAGTGGTGGGCCTGTTGATGGGCCATGTGTGCTTGAGCTGGAGTGGTCAACCTGATGATGAGGAATTGGAACCCACAGGTTGTCACTTGTTGATCTCCCCCCATTCTGCATACCTCCAATATGCACTTGCAGGTGACAACCACTTTGCTGTGGTTACATACCTTGTGTGTGCCAATACACTGGCATTCATCTTCATACCTGCAATCTCCAACATCTACTGCATTGGCTTGGTGTCCCATGTATATCTCAAGGACTACTTGCATTTGCTCTCATGCCTCCATCATGAACTGATCCTCTCATCTGCCCACACTCCATGACATGTACCACTCTCTTGCCCTCCCCCTCCCCAGATTTTTTGAGTGAGAGAAGCACCCTGACTGCCCTTCCCTATCACACCCATTGGCTTGGTGTAGGCTCTGTGTCACTCACAAGTCAAGGATATGGTTGTGTAAATTGTAGGCCACTTGACCATGAGGTAATGTCCTTCCATTGCTTCTTGTACCATGGTTGTCTACTTCAGTGGGCTCACCCCTTCACCAGTTGAACCTTTGATGGAGGGCTGCTTGAGTAGTACCTAAGTCCAGCCATTGTAGTAGCCTATCAGAGGGACAGACTGTCATCAGGACCAGTTGGAACCACTTGGGTACTGTTGGTTACCATCAGTTACCACTTGGTACCACTGGTCATCTCACTGATTGAGTTTTAGAGATACTTGTTCACAATCAATTCTCTTTCTGGAGTGTAGAAAACTGGTTCATTCACAGAGAATTGCTTTATGCTACTAGTTGCCACAGTCATCACTTGCACATCCCCTGCAATTGAGTATTTTAACATTCAAGTCTTACTAATTACTTACTGCCAACCTCACAGAAGAGTTTTATGTAAGAGCAACAGTGTCCCTGGTCTGGCCTCACAGGTTACTTCCTGCCAAGTAATCCCCACCCATCCCAGAATGCCATCAAGCAGAGGCCATTGGGTAGAGGTGAAAGGTGGTGACACTGTTGGGAATGCCAGACTGAGACCCTCATCATGTACTGTATTGTCACTATGTACCTCCTCCTCACCACTACATCTACTTGAGACCCCTGCCACCTGATCATGTGACCCCACTGCTTCTTGCTCCTACCACCCCTGACTCCCTGTGTGTGCCTCTGCCCCTCCCCATTCCATCTGCCCCCTACTAACCAGGCAAACCCCTGGGTTTGCTACTCCTCTCCATCCTCTTCTTCACTCGCCCAACTACTGCTGTCCTCTACCTCTCCTGGCTCTCCTTCCATCTCTCTCCTACTCTGCTCTTCCCTATCTGCTTCCTGGAGCTCTTCTAGCGCTGATCCCTCCCTCAGGATGAACAGTTGTAGCCTTCTTGCATGCACCAACCCTCCTATTGGGAACCCTTCCAGCATCATCACCCTATATGAATTTCCTAGCTTCTCCACCACTCTTCTTGGTGCTGACAACCTGGGTAGCAACTTCCTTGAGTTCATCATTGTGAAGTCTAGTGCATTGTCATAGACCTGTACCAGATTGCCTTCCTGGAACACCACTTCTCCTGCTGCTGACTTGGTTACCCTTCAATTGAATGCTACCTTTCATCTGACCATGTGCCTGATTGCCTGGCTGGCCCTGTCTAGCCACTGTTGCTCCACATAGGCCATTTGCACTTCTACATCTTTGTCCATTAATGTGCCTGTTGTGTCCTCTATTGGTGTCCATGTTGTGTTGACTATGAATCCTAGCAGCAGCTCCTTTGGCAAAAGGTGGAATGCTGGAATTACTCGCTTGTTCAACTGCCATACTGCCTCTTCAAAGTGGGTTGGCCATGTTGCCAGCATGTTTGCCATGTCTGGTGTGTCATCCTCGCCCTCTCCCACTTCTAGGCTGCACATTTGTTTTAACCATCCTAAGAGCTTCCCATTAGCATTCTCCACCAGGCCATTCACCCATGGTGCATATGTGGCTACCACATGTTGCTCTACTTTGCTGGCTTCACACCATGCCTGAACCTTGCCCATTGTTGAAGTGTGTCCCTCCATCTGTCATGAATGCTTCTGGTGCCCTGAATGTTTGTCTGACTTCCTGTAGTCCCTCCATTGTTGTCTTTGCCATTCCATGTGTTTTGAGTTTGAACCCCCACATGTACTGTGAATACATGTCTAGCATCAGCAGTACTGTGTGGTACCTGCCTTTGCCTTTTGGTAGGCTGAGATAGTCTGCCACCATTTATTAGCTTGAAGGGATGCCACCTTGTTATCAGGTAGAGCAGTGAGTGCAAGTTCGTGTTGCCAAAATTCTTGCATTGCAGGCACTGACATATGGCTTGTACCACTGACAGGTCAAGTCTTGGGCTATAGAATTTGTCCATCAGTCATAGTTTCACTAGGTCCCTACCCCAATGACCATTATTCTTGTGTTCCTGCCCTGCCACTTCAACTGCTTCTTCTTGCATGATGCATTTGACCTCTGGTCTTGCCCTGAGAGATTTGACTGATGGTAAGCACCACAGCTTTCCCTCTTTGATCTGGTATCCCTCTGCTCAGCATCTTGCCCTTCTTTGCTCCCTACTCACATCCTCCTTATCTAGCTTGGTGATGGCTTCCACCACCTCTAGAAACAGTGGCTTGTTAGTGAACCTGCATCAGTAGTTTGGCCATGGCAGGGTCTTGGCCTATCACAAACAAATCATTCACAATTCCTTTCGTTGCTTCCCAGTCTTCACTAACTGTCCAAGCACTGCTGTCTCCTGGTTCTACTGGTTGTCCTGTGTGCATGTGGCTCAGCACATCTGCTGCATTGTTTGTTTTGCCTGGTCTGTGCCACACATCTGTGATCTGGTACACTGATATGCCATCTCTCCATCTCACATGTACTGTTGACAGGCATTCACTGCATAGTGTGTCTCTGAGTGCTATGCAGTCCATCTCTACTTCCACCAGGAACCCCCATACTGTGTCACTGAAGTGGTTGAACCTGAACTTGAGGGCTGTAAACTCCAGGATGTATGGTTTGTATCTTTCCTCTGATGGTGATGTTCTTTTCAATGCAAACCCTACTGGGTGGATTTCTGTGGTTACTTCTCTGTTCACCTTCACAATGCTAAACTTCTGTGACAGAACAGCTCCAAACCCTTCTTTACACCCATCCATCATCAGTATGAACAGTGTCCCATTGAACTTTGGGGCTTTTAGCACTGGCTCCACTACCAGCAGCTGCTTTAGCCATAGGAAGGCTTTCATATGTCACAGTGTCCAGTACTTTTCTAGCAGTCTGTCTCATAGGTATTGGTGGTACTTCTTCTTTCCTGCTTTCATTTATGGGTCTGGAAGGTCGAGGTTCCTTTGTAGATCTGTGAGCAGTGCCACTATTTGCACATAGTCCTTGATCAGCGACCTGAAGTACCCTGTTAAGCCTAGGAAGTGCATCAGCTCTAGTAGCATTGCTGGCACTTTCCATTTAGCTATGGCCTCCAGCTTGGCTATGTCTGGTTTAATCCCAGTTTTGCTGATTCTTGCCCCTCCAAAGACCACTTCCAAGAAGAATAGCTTTGTCTTCAGTGGGGACAGTGATAGATCTCACTCCCAGCACCTAATCAGGAACTTGCATACTCAGCATAGTAGCTCTGTGAATTCATTCCCTGCCATTCCATTGTCATCCACAAACATCTCCAGTTGCAACTCCATGATGATGTCCCTGAATGCCAAGTTTGTCATGTCTGAGAAGCATGCTGGTGCTCCCAGAAGTCCCATGGGCATCCTTTGGTAGCACTGGAATCCCTGTCCTTCCATATATATGCACAGGTACAGTTGGTCTTCTTTCTCCACCTCTACTGCATAGAACCCAGATGCCAAGTCCACCATGCACACATATTTGTGTCCTGCTAACCTCTGCTGTTTCACTCTTATATTGCCCTGTAGCATTGGTGCCACCATCACCACCTTATTGATTTCCACGAACTTTTGACAGACCTGCCACTTGGGTTTACCCTCCAGCACCTGTTTGCTTGTTGCTGGTGGTGGTCTTGTTGGTAAGTCTGTGCTTGGTGTTTCCCCATGCTGTACACACTCGTCCTTGACTATCCATCTGATCTCATCTATTGTCAGCCCCAGTGCTCCTGTGCCTTCTGCACCAGCACAGTGGGGTGCACCACTTTAACCTCATCTGATCTGATGTCCCTTAATATGCCTGCCTTGTTGAACTTGTCCAACACTGGTAGGTACCATTCCTTCTGGGCTTGCATCAGTGGCTTCTGATGGACTTTTAGGGGAAACTTAGCATCTTGTGGGATGTTCAGTCTGAACTTGAGGAAGTCCACTGGCTTGACTTCTTGCACTGACAATGCAAATGTATCTGTGAACTCTGCTACCAGCTCTTTCACCTGCTGGAGCTTGTCTGGTGGTAAGTCTCTGTATTCCACTGTTTCCACCACCCTCTGCACCCTGGGTGGGTAGAATGGGCCTTTGTCTGTGAGTCTTGTGAACACCTCTTGTTCATCCTCCATATCCACATTCATCTCTGCTAGCTGCTCTTCTCCACCCCTCTCCTCTTCTCCTTCCTGCTTGTCTGCTGCCACCACTTGTACTCCACCTGTCTCTCCCTCTTCTCCACCCTCCTCTCCCAGGCCTCGCACCTTCCTAGCTTCTGGCACCCACATGGGCAGCACTGATGCTGGAATGTTCCTCCCCATGAAGTTTGCAACCTTATGCTTCTCATTTCAGTGTGGCAACACAATCGAATCTGACCTGTAGTTGTGTACTGCTTTGGCTCTATCCAATATGGGTTTTCCTACCAACATTCTCCATGCTCCTCCACTTGGGAATACCTCGAATGATGTGCTGATCATCACTGGTCCCCACTGCACCTTGCCTGACCACGTGCCTCTGGACCATACTAATGACCCATCCACCATTCTCAGTGTCTGTGTGGATGGACTCAGGCTGGTGCTAGAAACCTTACACACTCCCCTCATGGGCCTTCCAAGCTTGGTACTGCTAGAAACAGATGGCTTTTGTGTGTGCTGACTGGCTTTCCTGTTGCATCCACCATGTAGATATCAATGATTGTATTCATCTGAGTCTCTATGTTATGGCTAGCCTGCTGTTTGTCCTTTACTGCCTCCTGTGCCACATTGTCATTGGGCAGATCCACCTCTGGGACTACAACTGATCCACTGTTGTTTGCAGTCCCAGGTCATTTTCCTCCTGCTCCCACTCCCACATGTTCTGATACTCCATCTGACCTTCATTTTGCCATGTGTCCCATGGAGTTACTGCATGTACCAACATTGCCACTTGGTTTGGTTGTGTGATGCCCTGGGTCATTGGCCCCCCATAGCTTGTCTGCATTGTTGTACCCTGTACTTGAGTTGCCCTTCTTAGCATTCCTGCCACTAACTGTCTCCAGCATGTTTTGTGTGGTTTGAGTGTCTCCTGTGCTGTGCAGGTACTGCCCACATGCAGTGGGTCTGTGACCAGTCTGCACATGAAGCATTCACCTACTCCCACTGCTGCTGTTCCTGGCTTCAATGGGTATGGTCTTTCTAGGGATGGGGGTGCCTTGTATCCATGTGCCTTGTGCCACAACTCAATGTCCATCTTGTACTGGTGCCTTCCTCCCTCTGTGTTTGGCCTGCAGGGGAGCACATTTGCTTTTTTGAGTATTTGTGACCTCGTTAGTGGTGTCCATTGCATCCTGGGGTATGTCACATAGCCCCTGTTTGTTCCCTGCATGGTGAGTGCTTGGTGTCCCATTCCAGTGAACTGCCCTTGCATGTGTGACATGGTGGTTGGTTGTGGTACTGCCCCTGTGCTCATTCCCACTGATCAGAGGCTTAGGTTGTTCATTTGCTGCTGGAGGAGTGCATTCAGTGTGTGGTCCCTTGCTTGCTCCCTGCTCTGTTTCTCCTTATTTCACCTGGGCTTCTCCACTTTAATGTTTCAGGACTGCTGCTACAAATTCCTCCCAACTTGAGTAGTCTTCATCAAGTTCATCCCTGAGCACCTGTGGCATTCCCTCTACTGCACTTGTGATCAACATTCCCCCAGCATATCCCATGCTCAGCACTAGTTGCTTGACCTTTTTGGCCCACAATACATGCCCATAGTCACCTGCTCTCCCCTCTTCCATCCATTCTCCTACTTCCTCTTCTTTCAACACCTGGTCCTTGATCTGCTCTCTCTGCTGCACCCTAGTCAGTTTGGGCCATCTCACCAGTGGCCACCTCTTCATGAATGCTGCCTTTAGTGCTCCCATGTCTGCTTTATCCTCTGACAGTAGGTCTGCAAACCAGTCATCTGCATAGCTTCCTGGTGCTAACTGGAGCTCGAAATGGGCTACTTTTCTTGTCTCCAACCATGAGTCTGGTATTGCTAACTGAAACTGGGTGAACCATTCCATTGGCTCTTCCTGGTTGCCATAGTCTCCATGGAACAGTGGTACTATTTTCACTGTTTCTGCCATTGTCCCATGGTACATGTTCTGTGTCTGCAATGTGTATGCTGTTCCTGGTTTGAACTGTACATGTGGTGGCTGCATGATCATTGGCTGATGTTGCCTACTGTAGTGAGTTGTTTTTGGGGTTGGGGAAGGGGGTGTTGTTGACCTAGTGTTCTGGGGCTTATACATGTATGTTGCTGTTGGTGTTGTAAAGATGGCTGGTTTCAGCCTGAACCCTAGGCTGTCCTCTGTATTCTGCTGTGTATCTGCTTCCACTGCCATTGGTAACCCCTGTGTGGCTTTCCATTTCCCTTTGCCAATTCCATATGCTTTTGTGCTCTTGTTCAATGCTGGAGATTCTGTGATGCTGCTTTCTGAGGTTGGTTCACTGTCCATGTTTTGATCCCATTGCCCAATTCCTCTGAGTGATGCTACCATGTGCAGTGAAATTGGTTCTGTTGCCACTCACTTTCCCAAGGTTTGAATTCCTCTGTCATCAGCAGATGGGAATGCCAGACTGAGACCCTCATCATGTACTGTATTGTCACTATGTACAGTGAGGAACAAAACTGTTGCAATGTTTGCAACAATTTGATTGTGTGGGATATGGCTTGGAAATGGGTGTGGCTGTGCCAATGTGGTAGGTGAGACATTCATAGCCCTTGGTCCTGGCTTTCCATTGATGGCCTTTATGAGTTCAGGAGTTCAGTGGCTGTGACTTTATGGGCCCATTACTGAGGCCTATGCATTGCAACAGTTTTGCACCTTTTGTCACAGTGGATGCAATCTACAGCATGCAACATGTATTTTGGACAGTAATGCTTGCCAGTGCTTACATAATATATCACATGATCAATCTAATGTATTGTCAGAATGCAAACAATGCCAAACATTGAATATGTGTCATTTATCCCTGTTCTGCACTGCAACTGAAGAAATCACTTGTCTGGCTTACCAGGATTAGTCTCTCAGGCAAATATCAGCAAATTCAGGCATTTACAGCACCACCATGAGTAGGATGTGGGCCTAGTACTATCAATCCCTTAAATAAGCTGCTAGGAGTCATCCCAGCACTGTTTCATCTACCAATACCTGAGGGGTCCTGACACTTTATGACATGAAGAGTAAACCAGTCCCCTCCCATCCAATGTATTTTTGCCAAAGGAAAGCTGGTGTCAAGGTTGGAGGGAGGCATGCTGCCCTTTAAACTGGGGTTGTCAAGGAGGGTCAGCCAGACTATGCCCTGTGCTGGACTGGGGATGACTAGGAAGGAATTATTGGGTCATAAGTGACCAATGGAAACATTCATGGACAGACAGAAAGGAAAAATCTGCACCCTGGCAGCCCAGTAGGCTGCCCCACCCATGACCCCTAGGATGTATGGAAGTTTTTTGCTTCACCCTAACCTTGGTGTCAGCTTCCTTTTGGCAAAAATACATTGGATGGGAGGGGACTGGTTTACTCTTCATGTCATAAAGTGTCAGGCTGACCTCCATGGCATTTTCAGCATTTTCAGTACTGATTAGTGTCAGGATCCCTCAGGCATTGGTAGATGAAACAGTGCTGGGATGACTCCTAGCAGCTTATTTAAGGGATTGATGGTACTAGGCCCACATCCTACTCATGGTGGTGCTGTAAATGCCTGAATTTGCTGATATTTGCCTGAGAGACTAATCCTGATAAGCCAGACAAGTGATTTCTTCAGTTGCAGTGCAGAACAGGGATAAATGACACATATTCAATGTTTGGCATTGTTTGCATTCTGACAATACATTAGATTGATCATGTGATATATTATGTAAGCACTGGCAAGCATTACTGTCCAAAATACATGTTGCATGCTGTAGATTGCATCCACTGTGACAAAAGGTGCAAAACTGTTGCAATGCATAGGCCTCAGTAATGGGCCTATAAAGTCACAGCCACTGAACTCCTGAACTCATAAAGGCCATCAATGGAAAGCCAGAACCAAGGGCTATGAATGTCTCACCTACCACATTGGCACAGCCACACCCATTTCCAAGCCATATCCCACACAATCAAATTGTTGCAAACATTGCAACAGTTTTGTTCCTCACTGTACCTCCTCCTCACCACTACATCTACTTGAGACCCCTGCCACCCAATCACATGACCCTGCTGCTTCTTGCTCCTACCACCCCTGACTCCCTGTGCATGCCTCTGCCCCTCCCCATTCCACTGTGGACCCTCCAGTACCTCAAAGTCAACCTTTGGCTTCTTCTAGATGTTCAACATGGGTTACTGCTGGCCAGGGTGGTCATGCTATACAGCTGGAGAAGGCAGGGCTTGCCATTGAAGCATGCAGGCAGCCACCCAAGCCATTGTACCAGATTCCTGAGGATGAGCCTGTCAATAACATGGCTCCAACACCACACCAGAGGAAGAAAGCTAGTTGCAATGTTACTAAAAAGTCCAAGAATGGAGTAAGTGTATCCATCAATCCAACATCTGCTAGCTAATGTATGTGTAGGGACTCAGCACTGTATGGAGTGTGTCCTCCCTACCAGGATATTTCATTTATTTCATTGTTTTTACTTACTGGTTTGTGTTGTTTTACTTTTTCTTGTCTTTTACTTAGTGTTTGTACACATTGTGGCTTATGTAAGCCTGTGTGAGCACTTAGAAGTGTACTGTACATACTTAGGAATAATAAGAGATGTGCTACCTCAGACAGAAAAGCCAGAATTAAGACAAAGAAGACTTGGAATAATATTTCTCCATCCCCAGACATTCTGTAGACATTTTCTTGAGTTTCTTCTGGATTTTTGGGCATGTTTTGCAGTTTTCTCTCTACTCCCTGACTCTGTACCAGGCAACTCCAGCCCCTGGGATGAATTCACCCCTCTCTCTCTCTACTAGGTGACCTCTACTAAACCCTAGGGTCCCCATCTCTCATCCCTACATCTGGAGCCCACTGTGAGTGGGCTGTTCTGCTTGGTGACCCCATTTCTCCCCCTACCTCTTTGCTCATGCACATGATATTTTTTGGTATTCTGATCTTACTCGACAAGACCTTTCAAATGGTGTCTTTTTCATCATGTCCACTTCAGTACTTCCAGAGATATTCTCATTTTTGTGGAGAAAGGCTCTGTAGGACGAAAATTGGAATAACTTGGGACTGGGTGTGCCACTTTTCATGTTTCTTCGTTCGCCCACTTCTCCTCACATGCCTCTGCCATCTCCTGAAGTTTCATAGAATTCCAGCAAGCTGTTCTTCCCCAGCACACTGCCATCCTCTTCCCCTGCCACAGCTTAGCTCTCTGGCACCTCCTGTTCATGTTTTGAGCCATTTTGAGTTGTAGGAAGCCCTTCCCCATCATCTTAGAGTCAGTAGACAAACCTTTCAAGATGCCATCAGCCCCTTCAAGACCTCAGACACTTCAAGACACCCAGATGCACTCCAAGCCCTTTCAAGACATAGATGCTTTGTTCATAGACATAACCAGACATTATATCATTTTTTTCTTGCATGTATTGCAGTTGAGTGAGGCTGCAAGTTGAGAGTTAAGTGTTCAAATTGCAATGGCAACTAGTTTCAGTTTTGGTGGTCAAAACCACCTTGAGATGTAACATACAAGGTTTCTGCATCCTCCTCCCCCCTTCATGGTTCATTGCCACACCCCCAACCCCCCATAGACATTCGAGGTCACATCAAGGCGACCTTACCTCTTCATTTTACCTTTTGAGACTAACTGTGGACATTTGAGGCACACATTTACCCTCAATACTGCTGTCAATTATCAGTTACAACATGATATATATTCTTTTGAGCTTCATATATACTGCTCATGATGGGAGAAGCATCCAGACTGTCTCAAGCCCCACTTGAGTCACCCCCAGAGTTCTTGGGGCAGGCAGAGGACCTGTCATGTTACCTCAAGGACATAGCAGAGTATGGTAAGGCCCAGGGTGCAACAGATACCCAGTCCCTGATCCAGTTTGCAATTGATGGAGCACCACCCTGCATCAGAAGGCTCTGGAGCTACCTTGTGGCCAGCATTTTGATTGTCAAGAAATGGGAGAACTTCAAGGCTCTCTTAATTCTCCAGTACCCTGAGCTCAAGCCAATCAAGGACATTCACAAGTACTTCAAGGAGTTCTATGCCTTCCTCAAGGGGACATGTTGCAGCAAGCTAAGCTCAGTCCCAGCACTAGGGGTCTACCTTTGTCATTTCCAGGTCCTGTTCTTGGGTATGGTGAGTCAGAATGCCTTGGAGTTGAGCCATTGAGGCCAGCTATTCCTTTGAGGCCTCCCACCACAAGTCAAGCTTGGGGTCTCAAGGAGGCTTGCATCCAGGTATGCTCTGTTTGAGTTGGGCCACCTGTGGCCTATCAAGGCCATTGTTCATGTTACAAAGGAGGTTATCAAGGATGGGGTAGGCTGCTCACCCCCTCATCTAGCTTCAAAGGACTGCTCATCAGCTCATGAGTCTCCCAAGGAACCCTCTCAGCACTCACACTCACCCTTGATCAGTTACCAGTCAGACATCCCTGTGGAGTACTCTCAGTCTTGTTCTAGAAGATGCTTCCAGGGAGAGGGGCACTCAACCTTTGAAGACTCCCCCTCATTCCTCCTTTGAGGCATGCCCTCAACCTTTGAAGACTCCCCCTCCTTCCCCTGAGCATGCTTCAAGCAGCTCATCCCCTTGCCAAGTCACTAATGCAAGCTTGTGGCACACTGTGGTTCAGCCATGGTGGTATGTCATGGATAAGCAGGCTGGTGAATTGGCTTCAAACTTGCTTTGTGGCTTGAGAGAGGACCAATGGTCATGTCCATGCTGAGTTGATCATTTGGAGGCTACTATGGCTTGCCCTCCTTGCTCCCAGTTGACATCCACCAAGCCTTGTGACCTTGGTTCATCCTTGACTTGCTCTCATCAACTTTGTGAATCCTTGAGCATCCCCTTGAAGAGCTTATAGCAGGTTGTTGCTTTGCAGAGGGAACCTGTAGATGACCTCAGTAGTCTGGCAAGCTACTATTATATTAGTATGTACCTGTAGATGACTACAAGGTACCAGTGAGCTAGGAATAACCCTAAGTAATAATGGTACTCACCCTCAGTAGTCTGGCAAGCTACTGAGGGACTAGCAAAATTGTCTACTGCTATGTGCGATGCAAGGTGATTAAGTAAGCAAATAAACATGCACCAACAATGGCCGTTTGCATATACTCCAACAGAGCTTGTCTCATCTCATGCCTCCCTTGAGGCACTCTCCTCATCCTGTCCCTTGTTGTGAGTCATGCCCAGGGAACTTGTTCCTGCTTCGAGGGACCCTGGCTTCATTGTTGAACCCTGCCGCTGTGAGTTTTGAGTCCCATTCAAGAGTGTCAGGTCACTTGCTTCCCCTTCGAGAGGCTATGGCTTTGAGCAGGTATCCCTCTGCCTATCAAGAGGTCTCAAGGCACTGTTACAGTTTGTGCCTCGCCATGGGACTTTCTTTCTCTTTTCGACTGTTTGATACTGTTGACCTCGTTCTACACATTTCTTTCTTGTTCCTTTGACTCATGCTTCAGCTCAGCCAATAGTGGTATCTTCTCTCTACACATGTTCAAAACACATAGGACTCTGGCCAATGGCCTTTATCCCTTAGTTACATGAGGCTGCCTTGAGGCCTCTCTCTCTGTACTATATATAGTTGTCTCTAGTCTAGAGTAGACCCTCAGACTAGAGCTGCCCAATCTACCAGCTAGTTCCTCAGAACTTTGAACTTGAGCTTCCCAGCTCTCACTCAGAACTACAACAAATCCTTCAGACAGAAGGTTATGATTGTCGCATCATAGAACAACTACTTGGGCTTGACCTACATTACAGACTTCGGTCTTAGCATAACAAAAGCTCTAGTCTACATCCCGGCCATTGTGCCCAACTGTCTGCTGTTTAGTGAGACACTATTTTCCCTCAAAGGAACAGATTGTGGGCAAGCCCACTTGAACCACATGAACCTGAACCTGAGTCATCAAGCTCAGACACTGAACATAGTGCTGTTGAAGCACACACCCTGACTGACCCAAACCCCTCACCATCTGAGGACGATACCAGCTTCCTCCAGAACGCCCTCCAGAACATACTATCCTCTTTAGGATCACCCCATCCCCTCACCTCTCAGCCTCGTCGCCTCAAACCTGGAAGCCCATTACTATGTCAGGATCTGGATCTGGTGGCCTTGGCCTAGGATCAAAGGTTGGAGCCCTTGCTGCTCCAGCCCAACCCACTGAAATGAGGATTGGCATGCTGTTTGAATATGACAGTAGCCATGAAACCACTATGTCTTGGCTGTATTTGGTCAAGGCATATCTTTTGATCAATCAAGACATCTACAACAATGACAATAAATGTGTCGCCTATGCCCTCTCTCATATGAAGAAGGGGGTAAGCCCAAGCATGGGCAATGACTTTCTACCAGGTGGCCCTGGAGAAACAGAATCCCAGCTTTGGGACAATGAAAGATTTTGAGAAAGATTTCAAGGCAGCATTTACCCCAGCTGACACCACTGGTGCTGCCATCACCAAGATCAGGACCCTGAAACAAAAGGGGTCAATTGAAGAATATATCTCTGAATTCAGAACTGCCACTGCTTGCAGTGGTATTAAAGAAGATGCTGCCCTTGTTGAGTTCTTTGCCACAGGACTCAAACCCACACTTGTCCACTGAATCTACAGCATGGACAAAGTACCAATGAAGATTGAAGAATGGTATGAAAAAGCCATGCACTTCAAGAACCAATGGCAGAAAGCTCATGCCATTACCGAAAGAATTGATAACAAAGGGAAAGGGAAAATGTACCCTCGACCCTGATTCCAATGACAAGAAGAGAGAGACCCCAATGCTATGGACGTTGACATGGTTAAGCTCTCTAAGGAAGAAAGAGATTGCCATCTCAAAAATGGCTTGTGCTTTGGGTGCAGAGAAAAGGGACACATGTCCTGAGACTGCCCCAGCTGAAACAAGACCCCTGCTAAAAAGGTAAATAAAGCAGGTGAAGAAAGATGATGCTGACAATGAAGATGAAGCCTCCATGGCCCTGGTCAAATTGACCAAACTCCTTGGAAAGGGTTTTTGAATGGGGAACCAGAGTTGATGCCTGGAACCCCTGGACACTGTATCTCATATGTGGCTTCTCCTGTAAAAGTATCTTCTCTCCCTGAGAGAGTTATGAAAATACCCATTTCCATCTTCACATGAGCCACTGGAGAACAAGTCATCAACACCACTGCCCTAGTAGATTCTGGGGCAGAAATATCCTGCATTGACTGGACATTTGTCTGAAGGAACAGACTCCCCACCAAGTGACTCCCCAGACCTGTTTCAGTCACCAATGCTGATGGATCCCCAAATGAAAAGGGATGAATCCTGTTCACTGCCACCTTGTTTGTCAAAATACAAGGAATAACCCACAAAGAGAAATTCTACATAATGAACTGTGGGTCAGAAAATGCCATCCTCAGCATCCCATGGTTGCAGAAAAACAACCCAGCCATAAACTGGTGAAATGGAATGTTGACCATTGATGAGTCAACCAATGTTGCTACACTCCAAATCCCCACTCCTCCACCTGAAGAGTTTCCTGAAGAATCCCTCCTTGAACCCCTTGAAAGAAAAGGGGTCAACATCTACCTTGACCATGAGGAACCCAATGCCTTCACAACCAGAGCATACAACTGTATGTTCATAAACTGGTTTGCAAAGGCCACAACCTTGATCACCCCAAATAACAAGTGGGTAAGGAAACTCAATCTGGCAACAGAGCTTGCCCAGAAAGAAGAAAAGAACAAGCCAAAGGCAGTCCTTCCCCCAGAGTTTGCTGAATTTGCCTCAGTGTTTGAAAAACCCTCAGGAGGAACCCTTCCCCCCATATGACCCTATGACCACCTGATTAATCTGGTTGAGGACTTTGTACCGAAGGTGGCTAAGGCCTACCTGTTAACCCCCTCGGAACAGCTCGCTGCTGAAAAATTTGTTGAAGAAAACCTCCGAGAAGGAAAGATCAGACCCTCAAACTCCCCTCAAGTGGCACCCTTCTTCTTTGTAGGAAAGAAGGATGGCAGTCTAAGACCATGCCAAGACTACCAGTACCTAAACAAACACATGGTCAAAGATGCCTACCCACTACCATTAATATCCAACTTAGTGGACAAACTGAAGGGAGCCTCTATCTTCACAAAGATGGATGTTCAATCCAGGTATAACAATGTCCGGATCAAGGAAGGAGACCAATGGAAGGTGGCATTCATCATGCACAAAGGACTTTTTGAACCAACTGTAATGTTCTTTGGTTTATGCAACTCCCCCACAACCTTCCAGCAGTTCATGAATGACTCCTTCTGAGATCTCATTGCAGAAGGATGGCTGGTCATGTATATGGATGACCTCCTAATTTTCTTGAATAACCCAGAAGAACATAGACTCAGAACCCTGCAGGTCCTCCAGCAAATGAGGGAGCTCTCCCTACCGCTAAAACTGGAAAAGTGCCATTTTAATCTCTCCAAGGTGGAATACCTTGGAATGATCATAAAACAGAATACTGTTGCCATGGACCCTGTCAAGGTCCAAGGAATCATGGATTGGCCCACCCCCACAAAAGTCAAAGATGTTCACTCCTTAGGATTTGCAAACTTCTACTGAAGATTTGTCCCATTCTACTCCAACATCACCTGACCCCTTATTGACCTCACCAAGAAAAATGTGACTTTGGATTGGTCAAAGAAAGCCAAAAACACCTTCCAAACCCTGAAAAGGGTGTTTGTGAAAGAACTGGTCTTGCTCATGCCTGACCCCTCAAAGCTGTTTGCAATCTCCACCAATGCCTCCAAGTATGCCACCAGAGGTGTTCTTATGCAAGAAGACTCAAATGGACAGTGTCGACCTTGTGCCTTTATCTCTCAGTTGTTCAACCCTGCTGAGAGAAACTATGACATATATGACAGAGAATTGTTGGGGGTCATCCATGCCCTCAAGACTTGGAAGCACTACCTCCAAGGAACATCCACCCCTGTACAGGTTCTCACCAATGTAGAGATAACTAATAAATGAGTAGGGAAATGGATCTAAAGGCTAGTTAGACCAATAGGGACCCTGCTGTAGAGGAGAACTAGTAGAGAAAATATGAAAAGAAACTGGAAACACTCAGCTGAAAACCTAACACAGACTCTGCTCAATCCCACCACTCTAGGACTCCCCTAGAGCTGTCCTGACTTCACTCTCAAAGGCAGAAAACAGAAAAGACTGCCACAGGCTGGTCACACCAGCCTGTGCTCTCCAGCCTCTATAGTGGTGATTCTTTTTTTTTTAGCTAGTACAAACTCAAGTCCAAGTCCAACCTTGCTTACTAATCAGCCACTCGCCTCGCACCTAAGTCCCAACCCAAGGTACAAAATGGGGATCAAGCCCCTTAGAAAAATCAAACAAACCCTCTACCACTCTCTTACCACTCAATATCCTACTAGGGAGTACTCTCTCCCTACACTGATCACAAGAACCTGACTTACCTCCAACAACCCCATAACTTGAACCACTGCCAAGTGCACTGGCTTCTTGACCTTGCTGATTTTGACCTTTCCTTCACACATGTACCAGGAAAGGAACTTTGTGCACCTGATGCACTCTCCTGAAACCCTGATCATGTCACTACCAAAGAAACTGACAATGAAGGAGTAACACTCCTACCCCAAACTCTGTTTGTGAACATCATTGATACTGCCCTCTCTTCAAAGCTTGCAGAATCATCTGCCAAAGATCCTGTGGTCCTTACCACCCTACAGGCTATTGAAGGAGTAGATATGCCCCTACTGTTCAAGTCTAACCTCTCTGACTGGTGCTTTGAAGAAGGGGTTCTTTTCTACAAAGACTGGGCCTATGTCCCTGAAAACCCCACTCTCTGCTGACAAATCATCTCCCAACACCATGATCACCCTTCTGCTGGACACCCAGGCATCCTAAAAACAAGACAGTTACTCTCTACTGAGTACTGGTGGCCAGGAATGGCTACATTTGTCCAAAAGTATGTTGAAGGATGTGCTGTGTGTCAACAAAATAAGGTCAACACTCACCCCACCACCCCACCCCTTGCCCCAATTTCTTCTGCTGCAACAAGACCATTCCACTAACCCCTCCTCCTACAATCCTGTAATGTGGGAGGTTGATACTGACTCCCCTCTTGACTTGGTCTATTGAATCGCCCTTCAGGGTTTTAGAATCGAGAACATTGCCCACTATGTTGAAAGACAGGGCCCCCACCTCAGCTTTACTCACACCATTCTTGAGGAAATCTCGAGAGAACAAATCCCATTAATCCTTTGCCTCTTCGATGTGCTTGGAGGAGCTGACCTCATTCACAATGTCTGCCTGAATCGCCCTTCAGGGCTTTAGAATCGAGAACATTGCCCACTATGTTGAAAGACAGGGCCCCCACCTCAGCTTTACTCACACCATTCTTGAGGAAATCTTGAGAGAACAAATCCCATTAATCCTTTGCCTCTTCGATGTGCTTGGAGGAGCTGACCTCATTCACAATGTCTGCCAATGTGCAGCCCCAGTCACTGCTCACCCCCCATCCCAGTACAGAAACTCATCATCCTCATCATCATCCCATTCCCCTCAGTCATCTCCCTCCCCCAAAGGGTTCATCCCTGTGCTTGCTGTCTATCCCCATCCTCTCCATTGTCATCCACATTGCCAAACATGGTTGACCCTCAAGAGGCATTTGGCCTCTCTGGAGAGCAAGTTGCCAACCTCCTTAGCCAGACTGAGGAGGCACATCATCCTTCTAGCTCTCGAAACCCCCCTCAAACTGCTGTAGACACTGCACTTGGTGTGCTCGCCCACTCTCATCCCCTGTATGGTGAGACTTGCTTCATCTGTCACTGACTTGGTCATATCTGAGTAAACTGCCCCACCTATGAATGTCCCATCTGTGGGATGAGTCCCCCTGGTCACACCCAGGCAAACTGCCCTGCTCACTGCCATTCCCTTGAAGAATGTTTCTCTATCCCCATTGTTGAGGAGGAACAAACCCTCATTGCTGAAGATAGCGACTATGACCCTTGGGACAATGACTTCGATTTTGATGATGATGCCATTGCCAACATGACTGGCAAACCTTATGGTGAAACCCATCTTTGAAAGGTGGAAGACCAGTGGTCTCCCCCATATGAAGGGGGTAATGTTATGGTTTGTGCCTCACTGTGGGACTTTCTTTCTCTGCAAGTTTCCCATGGTTGTCCATGCACACTGGCTGGTGTTAGTGACAACATGGAGAGCAATAACAGATGTATTCTTAACTATCCACAGAGAACCAGTAGACCCCTGCAACATAAGGACCCTCCAAGACCTGATCAGAACAAAACAGCAACATGTCCTGCAACCAACCATGGGAAGAGACCTGCACCATCACCACCCAGTTCACCCCAAACCCATAGGACTTCTAAGTGATACATAGAACACTACTCCCTCAGTAGGCCAGTAGTCTGGCACTGCCAAGATAAACAGATGGTGCAGGCTGATTACAATGAAGATATGAACAATACATTCAAAGAAACTGAAGACACCCACCCCAGTCTCCACAAGGACACTCCCAACCAGGACTTCACTCACCAGGAAGCAATGGAAGAATTAGAACATGTTCTCAATAAGGCTCTATATCCTCAAAGTGAAAAATCGATCTGAATCCTACAGTTGAACATGAACAGATGTAAAGTGGTTTGCCATGCCCTACTCATTGATACTGTCAATGCCTTTGATATCATTCTAGTAATGGAACTGTGTTTTGGAAACATAGGGAATGTCCAAAGAGGACTGGTGGCAGGACCTGGATGGATACCCATCCTGCTGCTGCAGCCTGTACTGGAAAATATCATGCCTAGAGTCATGGCCTACTTCCAATGTAGGAATGACTTCATGGTTACTCTCTGCTCTGACTTAATTGCAGATGCAGACATACAAATCCCACAAGTAGACCAACCTCTGCACCCCCCCATTATCATCATAAACATTTACAGCCAAAGAGCAGGAAATGACCCAAATAGTTGGACCATAGACCATCTAGTAAATGTCCTGGTTCCAAACCACATCCCAGTTATAGTCTCAGGTGACTGGAATCTCCACCACCCACTGTGGTCCATGGATGAGCATGCCCTGAGCATGAGGGCAACTACTCTGGTTGACTGGATGGTTGACAATGGCCTCACCCTACTTAATGAAAAAGGCATTCCAACCTACTTCTCCCACAATGGTAAATCATCTTCCACCCTCAACCTAATGTTTGCCAACCACCATGCTATTACAGAAGAGGCAATTTGCTACTGGAAGATAGACAGACACCTGGTGTTTGATTCAGACCACTATGCCCTCACTTGGTGCATTGATCACACTAGACTACCTGTCAACAATGTCATGGCACAAAGGTACAAGTGGAAAGACATTGACAGGGACACAAGAGTTGCCTGGAAAGCCAGGTATATTGATGAAATCAATGAGAGGCAGTGGATATTCAACCAACTTGCAGAATCAGAATGCCCATCCACCCATTCACTCAAAATAGCTGCCATTGAACTTCAAAACACCATCACTGCTTCAATGGAAGCATACATCCCTGTCCAGAAAGACAGCAGACATGCCAAGCCATGGTGGTCCAATGACCTGTCTAACAGCCTAAAAGACATATGCAGACTCTGGCATGCAGCTGCCATATTCCAGTCAATCACTGGTGAAATGGACCTGGTGTTGGAGATTGAATCACTGCAGTGTGATATGTTAATTTGTCCTGTGATTACAAGTGCTTAGAGCACACATAGTACTACACTTTTGGTACTTTTCCCTCAGTAGTTGAGTCACTACTGAGGGTAAGCCTACATATTCTTTATATTAGACTACTTACTGATACCTTGTAGCTGCCTACAGGTACATCAATATATATAGTAGTTGAGTCACTACTGAGGCTGCCTACAGCCCTTTTCTACACCTGGAGATGTTGTGCCACATCAAAATGGCTCAGAACCATTTCAAAAGGAAAGTTAGGGAAGTGAAGAAAGAGTGGGTTGAAGAAGAACAGCAGAAGGTGGACCCCAATGATATATGGTCCTTCACAAAATGGCCCAAAGGTATCTGTCAATACCTTTCTCCAGCAATTGACCTAGGCCCAGATAGACCAAAGGCTATCACACACCAAGACAAGTGTGATGCCTTAAGCAATGTGCTCTTCCAGCATCCACCAGCTCTTCAGGTGGAGGAGATGGACCTTGATACCCCACATCCCAATGACATTCCCTGGCCCCAAGTCATGTACTCTGAAGCCCAATGAGCCATTTTCTCCCCCAGCTACAAAAAAGCCCCTGGCCTAAGTCAAATCACATATTCTGCATTACATCTAGTGTGGCAAGCAGATGCAACCCCAATATATCTGCTGATATTGCACTGCACTAATACTGGTTATCACCCCCTAGTCTGGCACAAAACCATCACTGTTGCTCTGTGCAAACCTGGCAAAGCAGACTATTCAAACCCCAGAGCTTACCACTTAATCCAATTAGAGGAATGCTTGGGAAAAGTCCTCAAGGCAATCATCACTCACCATCTCTCATCATGGATTCACACATATGGGCTGGTACCACCAACACAATTTGGAGGTTGCCCAGGAAGCTCCACAGTGGACACAGCACTATCATTCATAAATGACATTGAAGTGGCCCATAATCATGGTCTAGTAACATCCTCACTCACATTTGACATAAAAGGATTCTTTGACTTTGTCAACCATACAAAGCTAACCAGCATACTCAGATGAAAAAACCTCCCCATTCCCATGGTAAAATGGGTATTATCCTTCCTCACAAACTGTGAAGCGGCTATATGCTTAGACAGCCACCTATCTCCATCCAGCCCTGTGGCAAATGGCATCCCCCAAGGCTTGCCCATTTCCCTGCCCTCTCAATCCTGTATGCCAGCTCTCTCTACAAGGAATTCCACCAATGTTTAATAACACACACCATTCCATCAGGAAAAACTGACAGTGGCATTATTCACTCTTTTTCACTATATATTGCTATATTCCACTATTTATCACTACAGATGCCATAGGGACAACTATGGCATCTATGGCACCCCAACCATCCCCCCTTAAATATAATGACATATAGACACAAATAGACACATATAGTGAAAAAGGAGGATAAATAGCCAAATAGAGCCACAATGTTGTCATCCCAAGCTTGCCATACTTTGCCATTTTTGCTTTTTTTTGCTTTGTTTAGTTCACACTTTTTATGAAGGAGACAGCAAATTCATTTAGCACAATATCTACAATACATACTCATAATGCTACTAGGTAATAAATCAATGTATCAGATGGATGGTAAGAGGGGGAGAATGGATGGGGGAAGGGGGAATGGGCATCAGCATCTGGACTGGAGAAGGGGAGGGGGGAATTACCTTGAAGGAGGGTTGAGGTGGTGGTTGTTGGTGCTAGAGGAGCTAGATGGAAGGAGGGGTGAGAGAGGGGGGGCCAGGGAGGGGGGGGCTTACCCACTAGTCATTGCAGATGTTGCTGTTCTGGGTGGGCTGTTGCTGGCTCTAGGTGGGGAGTGTCAGTGGGAGAAGGATGACTCATCAGGGATCTTACCTTGTTGTTGGAACAGAGCCTGATCATCGAGTGGAGGGACAGCACTGGGGAGAGGTGGGAGGTGGGGCAAAGGAGATGCAGTGGAGTGTGTGTGCATGCATGGGTGAAAATTTCAACTTCTCACAGTCACATGACCAGTGGCCACTGCAGTACTTGAAGTCTAAGTGTCTAAGTGCGAGTCTTAGCTTACCAATCATTTCCCACACATTTCCTAGTCACTATATACTAATCTACACAACACTACACTTAATACACTACACTCTTTTGGTAATAAAAGTGTAGACTACATAACACTACCTTAATTGGTAGTCAAAAATGCGAACATTACACTACACTTTCCTAGTAAAAACAATGAAATAAAAGAAACCTTGTGATCTGTAACTATTCACTGCACATGGGAAAACATTTAGAGCAACTGGCAATATATAGTTATAATGTTGCTATAGTTGAATACATATGCAATAATTGCACACTATTTCAGTATATGACAAATATTGTGCTGTCAGGACACTACATTACACTTTTCTAATCAAACACAACCAAACAAATCAAAAAAGTGCACACTACACTTTTGGTAATAAAATTGGAGACTACACAACACTAATTGTATTTTGTCTATATCTCTACCATTTTTGCACAGATAGATGAAGTAAGCATACCCCCATGGTCCTCTTGTCAGGTACTACAACTTTCTTTATGACATCTTTGAAATTAATTTTTTGAGACATCAATTTATTTTTGTACAATTTTCTCACCCATTTTTGGGCATCTCAATGAGGTAAGCATATTCCCATGATCCTGTGACCCAGCCCTACAACTTTCATTATGACATCATGATCTATAGTTATTATAGTGCTATAGTTCACTATATATCAAATAGTGATGCACTATTCCAATCTATAACAAATATTGCACTGTCAGTTTTTCCTGATGACAACAGGTGGTGGTGGGTGGTTCAATGGATAACTGGAGTAGTAAGGGGAAGATGATGAATGCTGGTTAGTGGTCTATCATGATTTTGGCCAACATGTTTACACACCAGGTGCCTACTGGAAATGAAGGACAATGGTAGGTAGTTCAATGAAAGAATGGAGTGGAAGGGGACAAGAGAGTGTAAGGGGACAAGAGGGTGAAATTTTGTTAGTGGCTTATTTATGTTTTCAGCCAACAGGGTTACATGCCTAATTTTCATTGGCTCTGCCAGTCTTCTAAGTACCTCATGTACAAAAACCTGACAGCAATTGAATAGAAGTGCCAAGTTAGATTGAGTTGACTGCACAAGGTTTAATTACCAGTGTTTGGGGACAGGGAAAGATGTCATGATTGAGAATATGAGTGCAGAAAAATCGATTCACATATGTTAGAAGGTACAGTGGTCAGTCAGTGGCTGGAGTGTACTTTTGATTCTAAGGAAAATATTTAATAAATGAAGATGAAAAGTAAGAGAGGACTCTGCTGAAAGACTTACCAAAATATGGGTATGACAGGTTGTGCAGGGGAACAAAGAAAGTAAACCATCTAAAAAAAGGTAGTACACATCGATACCATTACTTGTTCCTAGCTCATGGGATAAAAGCTTATGGCCACTAAGGGAAGATATCTAGTAAGACAGGGTCAACAGAACAAATTTAATGACAGTAAAGTTAACTGATAGGGCATACATTTCATGCTTAGGAAATGTAAAATTCAGAAGAGTTAACAGGGAATGCAGTTGGACAACTCACCAGTATAGAATACAGAAGGCTATGTATATATGAAAAGAAAAGAAAAAAACAACATGAACAAAGAACACCATCAAATACTCACTGGGGCAGGGAGGGAACCATGATCAAATGCTTCTTCTGATCAGACCTTCTGCTTGCAGTTTGCTAACCCAATTGAACAAAGCACATTGTAAATATCTTATATAGATCCAAATGACACAAGTAAGAAGATATAAGCACACACTACACATTATGATGAGGTGGAGTGGATAAAATGGAATTTGATGACTGATAAAAGGTGAAGGAATATCAGTATGAGTTTGGAAAGGATGGTAGAGCAGAAGATTTACTTGTTTGGGATAGCAGCATTGAATGCCAGTTCATCAACCCAACAAGTAAAGCCCATTGCAAATTTCTATTGTGTAGAGTATACAGAGATCAAACAACACACAATAAGATATACACACACACCATAGATTATGATATGAGGTGGAGTGGATAAATGGGTTGTAATGCCTGATAAAAAGTGAAAGAATATCTGTTTGAGATTGGAAAGGATGGTAGCACAGCAGAGTAGAAGACTTACCTGTTCAGGATAGCAACACTGAACATCAGTTCATTGAGCCAGACAAAGCCATGGCATTATAGATATCTATCATGTAAAGTATATAGAGATTAAACAACACATAAGATATCAGCACACACCACCGATTATAATGAGGCAGAGCAGATAAAATGGGACATCATGATTGATAAAAGGAAAGAAACATCTGTATGAGATTAGAAAGCATGGTAGTGCAGCAGAGAAGAAAACTCATGATGGAAAGAGACTCAGTACCACTGAGACAAAATAACATCTATCTGGAAAATGTTAGGACAGGTCAGAAGAATGGAAAAGTAGAATACATAGCTAGATATGATAGAATGCTGAAATGATCATGCCTATCAAATAGACTGCAGATCAGGAAAACACAAGTGAGTGAGCTGACATACCCTTCAAGTGATTGAGATGGCAGCCTGGAATATGAGACAGTCCAGTCTCTGTGACACAAAGTCAACAGAGTTCGAAGTGACACAGAGTCAACTTCAAATCAATGAGCAGCACAAAGCCAGCTCTGGGCAGGGTCAAAGTCAATGATAGGCATGAAGGAATGAACAGTTGAGGGCAGCACACATGGACAGCATCAACAAGATCCCATGACTTAGGTGTTTTTTTCCTGGGAATTCCCCATCTGTGTGACAAGGTGACTAGTCACATATGACAATTTTGGTAGTTCTTACACATCAACTATTCCTTGTCCTTGTCCTTGTTGCTACTGCCACCACTACTCGACATGCCTAATGCACCAAACCCTGCCCTCAAGCTGTTACCTCCATCAACCCACCTTTGGCCCTTGAGTTGGCTTCGTGCTGCTCACTGATTTGAAGTTAACTTTGTGTTGCTTCCATCTTCAATCAGTTGACTGTGTGTCACTGAGGTTGTGGACTGCCATTTTGTTTAGTGCAGCTCAAGGCCTCATCTGTGTCTGTCATTCATTTCATATTTGCATTCTGGTGTGTTTTTGCTTCTTTAATCCTATTTCTCAATACTTTTTCCCAGCTAGCCCAACCTTGATGTCCTCCTGTCTCCTATGGTGTCTGAACTGACTTGTTTCAAACCATACCTTCAGCCTGGAGATAGTACATTCTTTCTTTTTTATGACTTTTTTCTTTGGGAACTTACATACATAGGGAATCTTTCCTTGCTCGATGCACTTGCTGTTGTGCACAAGGGGAACATCATAATAATGTCCCCAAATATGGACTATGTACCTGAACCCTTTATTTTTGAGGACAAAGATATGCATTGCCACACTGATGGTCATTTCAGCATAGTAGATTGTTTTCAATGGCCATGGACACATGAAAGACAATACAAATATTTGATTTGCATCCCTCAGAAGGGTTCCATCCCTACCCTTTGTATTGCATGGTATGATCCAACTCTTGATGACTTTACTATTCCAACTGGCTCTCAGTTTGCAGTGGGCATGCTCAACTCCATGAGGGTCATGGACTTTGAGGAGGTGCTTCAGACTCTGTGCAGTCGCCACCACACTCTGTGAGACTGACCAGTCAGTCAAGATGTGCTGGGGGTCCTGATGCATTTGGCCAAGCATGAAGCTAGGTGCCTTTGACACCATCCCCTTCTTTTCAGAGACCTCATTGTTTTCATTGTGCAGTTTCAATGCAAGCTACTTGACATCTATGCATTGCTCAACTACATTGAATTTGTCCACCTGCTTCTGAGGTCTCCTCTGTCACATCCTCCACACATGAATGGCAACTGGAGGGGTTGGTTTACTAAAAATATGGAAGTATGTGAGGCTCTGTACTTTGCAGGGGTACCTGTTTGGCTTGTTTGTAGCAAAGCATACATTTCTCTGACTATGAATGTGGTGCATTCAGTATGCCTTACTTACCCTGATGGGATCATCAGGGCTATGTACACAGAAAACAGTGTCGCTAAGTCCTTCCCATCCATTTGGTGTGGTCCAAGCAATGTCCTCCATCACTACCATACATGCAGTGGTTATGAGGGTACCCCAGCTGATACCCCTGAGCCCCTACCCATTGCTTATCCTTCTTCCTCACATCAATCTTCCTTGCATCAGTCTTCCTCCTTGTGTCCATCTTCCAGTGGTGGGAGGCAGTCCAGCCAAAGGCAGTCAAGGACTGCAAGGGAAAGAGCTTCTGCAGGCCCCTCTCAAGGTAAGTAATTATCACATTTCTCATTCCTTTTTTTGATCCCTCTGTAGTATCATTGTCAGCAGGTGGGCAGTCAAAATGGGAGGAACCCAACCTTCCAGATATTCCGAAGCCCCACAGTCTATTTGCGACAGCCTGGTGGGAAGCTGACATCAACTCACAGAGAATCAAGTCTGGCATTATGGACCTGGGCTATCACTTCCCAAAGCCAATGCTCTTTGTCAATGTGTCTATGCTGGACAGAAAGAAGACTTACCTCCTCAACTGGCTGTCTGCTCGTCTGCTTTGGATTAGTCAAGTCAATGTTTGCCTGCCATCAAAGTTCCTGTCCCCTCAGATGTGGAGGGATTTCCTTGATACCATTGACACTGCCCCCCTCCCCTTGACAAAATCCATGTTGATGAAATTGGCCATGTGGGATATTTTGGGAGATGCTGTCATTAACTCAGCCCAAGGTTTTGCAGAGGCACCACAGGAAATTACATGGTGAGGAATGCAGGTGAGTATTACATATCTTAGTTTTGGCTGTCTCTTTGGAATCATATGTTATGCAGGTTCCAGTTTTGTCCCTTTCAGATCCCCCCTCTCCTTCATGCAATCCCTTCTGTGGGAACTGTATGAACTCAACTTCTGCTATGAACTTTATGTGCTCAATCAGGCCCTTGTCCCTGATCATTGGACCACATCTGATGAAGTGCAGTTAGCCCACCAGACTCTCCTCCATAGTGTCTTCCCTGGTGAATCTGGCCTTGTGATGTGGTCAGAGTCTTTACCTTGCCACCCACACAAGTTAGGCTTGTGTGCTACTGATGCACCAACATCACTGCCATATATCAACAGGTTTTGTCAGTTGTTGTCTGAGTGGCCCAGAGCACCTGCCCATTTGCAGTTGCCTGTCAAGTTGAAAGGTTGGGATGATACTGAGGTGTACAGTGTTTATTCTCTGGCATGTCATTTTTATGTCCAAACAGCATTTGATTTCCTTGGATGACAACCCTCCCTCCCCTGCATATTCCAATTTGTCTAAATTTGTTTTGCTTTATGCAGTTTTGCCTGGTGCTATTGCCATGTCTTAGCACAAATATGATTTAAATATATACATCTTCTGGAACTTAGCCTTTAATGAACCTTCAGAACCCACAATATACTCACCCTTCTTTGACAGCAAACTTCATTTGGCTCTGAAGGCCTAGCAACTCCATCATCCCCCATCACTGTTTATCATGTCCTCATTCTGTGTGTTGTCAGTTACTCTGACATCAAATTTTCATTTCAGCTGCATAGCCATTCCCTCTGTTGCACTGACCTGTCTGGTGACTTCATGTCTCAGATCCTTAGTGGGACTTTGAGTCCTGCAATATATACACTGTTGACTTTGTGTCCTGGTGCTCAGCTACTGAATGGCAGTTCAGTGCCTGAAGCATTGAAGGCATCATGATGCTCCCTCTTCCATGCACCATGCATCAGATAGTTCTAATTTTGTAAGTTTTTCTCATTGGACACTTCTTCTTCCTTGCATTTGTATCAACCTATCTTTCTGCAGCATCCTTCTGTTGTATCTCCTTCAACTGCTTGGCTGCCCAGCACAGCCTCAATTCCTCCCTTGACCTCTTTTGATAATCCCACATCAGCTGGCTGTCCTCACCCTTTGGTAATGTGGATTCTGTCTAATGAACATTTTTCAAGCCAGCTTACTTGTCTTCACTGCAGGCTCCCTCTGCCATATTGGCTTCCATGAGTCAGCTACTGGCTATAGCTGTGAATGCTCCCTCATCTGATAATCAAGCATCACTTTGTGTTCCTGGCCCTTCAGTATTTTGATCTTATCTGCGAAGTGGATGCCAAGTCAACTCATTGTCTGTACAGGGTTGTAATGATTCGGCCTCTGCTGTGACTAGTCAACTGCCAACCATGGTCTCAGGTGTTCTTCCATCATCACTGGGCATTCAGGTGGAACCTGGCCTTCCAGTATGTCTTATCTCTCTGCAAGAAATTGCACATACCCACACCTGGCTAGGGCCCTTGGCCATTATTTGTTCCACCTCCATTAGCTCTTCACTGCCACCCCCCTCATACAAAGGGCCTCTACCTCCCTGCACCCCTGCCTGTCTTCATCCTTCCAGGTTGCCAGCATCTTGCTCAAGATCCAAGTGCTACACCATGTCAACATTGCCACCCTCTGAGTCTTGAGTCTGATGATTTTGATCTTGTGAACAAGTTTCAGTTCAATGATGATGTTGGCCCCCCTTCAGGTACAAGTGGCTTGCAGAAGCAAGAAATCCAATGGCAGCGGTGGTCATGAGATATCATTCCTGCACTTCTCAGGCCCTATCTACAGTACCTCAAGGCAACAGAAAGCCTTCAGGTGGTGGTAGACCCACCAGTTGACCATCCAAGTCAATGTCTCACTTGTGTAGTACATTCACTTACCATTTGTTGTCTCTTCTTTGATCATATGTGACCCTACTATTGTGTTCATGCATGTCATGCTAATACATACTAGGTTTGGAGGAGATTGAGATAAGCTACTGTGCATGCACTCCAGCTCCTATATACCTCATGAAATGTGGTCTGTTTGCATGCTCCCCTGTTTCTCCCACTCTTGCAGTGGATCTTCATGTGTTGGAGTTTATGAGGACACTCTTTGTATGGTTGACACCTAACACAACTGCCTGGTGTGATGCACTTGAAAGTTTTCTTGATGCCCAAGGGTACCAGCTGCAGTCAAAGGTATGTTGCACTCATGATTTTACTATATTATTTGTCACCTATGTGTGCACTCCTGCACCATATATCCCCCTTCTATATTTTCCTAGACACTTTTTTGCCTACTCCAGGTACAGAGATGTAGTAGTGGTTTATACACACCTATGTGTTCATCCCAAGCAGTGTAAGAGGTGCTGACCATCCAATCAGGATAACCTTTGATGATGGTTCAGCAATGCATACCATTGGTATACTGTGTTAACAACATACACCGAGGACCATATTAATGGCCTAATTCACTCTGCACAAGCTTCCATGCAACAAGAAGCTAGGGTTCAACCAAGTGACTACTTATGTACTCGTTGTCCACTATGTTTTGGGGGAGGTGTGCCACAGAAGGCTAATACTGACCAGGATGAGTAAGCCACATGCAAACTTATTGTTACAGACTGACTCTGACCTGTTATAATTGAAGTCTTGACTGCATTGTTTGCTTAGATGCATGTTTCACCCAAAAGTGGACAAACAATCCTCACAACTCTGTACCCATGACCCTCCCAATCCTACCAACACTGTATTCATTCCTGAATCAGAGGTGAAGGCTATGGAAATGTTCATTGACAAACAGTGATCCCTTCCAATGAGTCATCATAATTCCCTACATCAACTGCAAGGGGACAGTGTTGAGGATGGGATGAAGGTGCCTGTGTCTGCATTGGATGGATGTGGAGAGTCCTTCCATGCAGCAGATGAAAGGTGGAAGAAAGCAAGCACCTCCTTTTTTGCAGACACAGGTCTCATGGCCTTGCTTTGTCACCATGATCATGTTCTCTGGCTAATCAATATGACATCAGCAGGAGAAAAGCAGCACTATGCCCTGGTGCTATTGAAATATCTCTTTGATCATCTGTCTACTACCACCACTGTTGGTCTCTTATATGGCATTGGATGTCAACTGGAACATAGCTGCCACAAGTGGAAGCTACTTGATGAAGGAATGCTCTCCAGGTTGAAGTTTGGTATCTCTGTTTTCCATGCTTATGGCCATCAGTGGCCATGCCAGATAGTATATCACCCACATAAATGTGTAGGCTTTGGCTTGTCAGATGGTGAGGGGTGTGAGTGGTTATGGAGTTCTCTGAAGGTGCTCATCCCTATTCTGTGAGTGTCTGGTGTAAGCATTTTTCTTCCTGTAATATTAATCAAGTGCTAATTCCTGCTTAGTATCACCAGAGGCTATTTGTTCTTGACAATCAGATATGTCACTTTGACAAGAAAGCTTTTGCTGCCCTTGGCCAGTGGTTGAACAAGAAATGGACCCTCTGCAAAAGCAAGAAAATGCTGGCATTGGAGTCCCTCCATGCAATACACATTGACATGCAGACTCTGCAAGAGGAGTGGGCTGCACAGGTGCACTCACAGACTCAACCTCTACCCCATTAGTCTCTTCCTTCATGCTCATTACCCTATTTTTGACCATATAACATAGGGCAGGCAAAGTCCAATGGTGCTAAATTATTGGCACACATACTTTCCCTGGAAAAGTCTGTTCAGGACTACCAGAGATGTGTGGATCAGCTAGAAATGGATCTTGTCAATGATCATGTCAATGACATCATGGACTTTGAGTTACAGTGCACTGCAGCAAAAGGTTTACTTTCCAAAGCAACTCAGGCTCTCCACCAGAAAAAAAGTGCACTAGGAGTCTCAGCACAAACTGACCTCTATCTTCTGAGGAACAATAAGTGGCTCCAAACACAAACTAATGCACAGGCATTGAAGGTTTGAATTAGGGAATGCCTTTGGCAGCACAAGTTTGAATTGGAGCACATAGCAGGGTCATCCAGGCACTCTGCCAATGGTGAGTAAAGGGTGGTCTTCTGGTTGCTATTATCAATTAACATGTGTGGTAGACAATCATCTACAGTCACATGTGGAATCTTCCATAAAAAGAAGAGAGCCTGCAATCTCACATCCCATTACCACTTATAACACCCTCTGTGATGAACTATTGGGAATGATATGACTCCAGAAAGCACCATCTGGTGCTATTCCTCCTCTTCCAATACCCAACAAGGGCATTTTTCAACTGGATGTTGACAGTGATATTTGGCAGGATGGTGGGCCTGGAGAGGGTTCTTCTGAAATTCCACACTGGCTTGCTGATGCAGATGTGTGTAAGGGCATCAGGCTGATGTTGGAAGTTGATTGCTGTAATGAAGAAGAAAGGAGACTGTCCAGAGAACAATCTGCTCTGCAGGAATGGTTTGCTGCAGAATGGCAAAGCCTCCAAGGAGCATTGGAGAATGCAGGTCAGTGCAAGTGTCAATTTCATGGTACCATCTCACACAATATGTAGCTGAATATTATAAGTATCACCTACAAGCACACATGCATACCCTTCTTGGAGTATATGTAGATTGGGAGGGTATGGTCTGACATATGTATTCCACATGCATGGTTGCCATCAAGAGGCTGGGGACCCACAAGAGAGGATGTTGCCAGTTTCCTTGCTCCAGAAAGTCACAATCCCAGTGCAATGACTGGTTCAGAGCATCAAGTGGATGACTTATCTGAAGACTATGAGTCTGATGCAGGGGATGCATTGTCAGAAGGTGATGAATTATGGCTAGGCATTGAAGAGATGGCACTGGCAGAGGAGGAATTTGATATAGAACAATCCACTGGTGAGGAATGTACTGATGGTGAAGGATGGCTGGAGGACATTGGAAATGGTTATTTGCCTTCCTCACCAGTAAAATTGCCAATAAAGAGATGCAGATACTAAAGATACCATCTTGATACTGAATGTCTATACTTTGCAGAATATTCTACCAGTCATTGATTGAGTTCTCTGTGAGCAGATACTTATAAGAGTTCTCACTTTGATCTAGGGGATATTCATGCCTGCATGAATATCCCCATATCCTTCAAGTGAATCTCCAACCTGTCTTGGAGAGTCTCCAGCCCTGGTTTTGCTGATGCTCACTTAGGGAATCTCCAACCATACATGGAGATTGTCCCCACATCTCCCAGGGAAAGTTCCAACATGAAGGGGGGAATTTCCATACCTCTTCACCTGCAGATATGGATAAGGCATCTGTTCTTTAGTATAGTATTTGACATGGATGTCCCATGGTATGAGGCTTTGACTCCACTCTGACCTGGAGAATCTCCAACCCCCCTTGGAGAATCCCCACCTTGTCTTGGAGAATCTCCAACCCCCCTTGGGGAATCTCCAACCTGACTGGGAGAATCTCCACTCTGACTTGGAGAATCTCCAACCCCCCTTGGAGAATCTCTGCCCTGCCTTGGAGAATCTCCAACCTAACTTGGAGAATCTCTGCCCTGTCTTGGAGAATCGCCAACCACCCCCATGGAGATCTGTACACCTCTTGCAGCTGATTGGGCCATCCCCGTGGGTGATTGGCTGATACCACATCCAGGGAGCTTAAGAAGTACCTTTCATGATTATGTGCAATACAATCATCATGCATTGTGCCAAGATGCAAGCAGTTCCTGGTGTCACTGTGAGGTATCCTGCATCTGGCATTATGGATCAGCCATCTGCAGCTGCATTAGTATTTTCTTTTGACATGGATGCCATGCTGTATGGGGGCTTCAGAAGTACCTTTCATGATTATGTGCAATACAATCATCATGCATTGTGCCAGGATGCAAGCAGTTCCTGGTGTCACTGTGAGGTATCCTGCACCTGGCATTATGGATCAGCCATCTGCAGCTGCATTAGTATTTTCTTTTGACATGGATACCATGTGGCATGAGGCCTTGACTGGTATCCAAAGTCCACTCCATTTCCATATTGAGTAACCTCAACCTTTAAATTGCAGGTTGTTTGGTGGTAGAGACAAGATTCCTCTACAAAGCAATGTCCTTTTCAGTGGGATTTAGCAGACATCTAATGGGGAAGATGTAACCAGGCCAGCCAAAATGCTCTCCCTAGTGAAGAAGACCCCACTTCCTGGAGGTCAGCCCCCATGGGGAATCTCCAACCCTACATGGAGAATTTCCATACCTGCCTGGACCATCTCCCCCACAGCATGCACACTGAATCTCCAACCAACCCATTCTCTATTCTCCACTATTGTCTTATTCTGACATGAATACCATTCCCTACATTAGCAAACCCCCTACCTTTGGAGACACTATGGTGTCACACAGTAGTACAGGCCACATTTGCACAGCTCTATTAACATCATAGCCCAACTATTAGGGCATCAGCAGTCCTAATAGAAATACATTTGTACTATCAAATGCAGTATTCTCAATGTTTTGGGAGCACTGTGGCACCTATGGGTGGCTGTACAGAAAACTACAGCACCTTTGATGCTTTGCCTGAGACTATCCCCCCTTCTCCAAATTTAGTACATGAATGGTCAACATGGCTTCTATGGCCAGGGAGCCTGCACACCCCCCTTGAGGCATCTCAAATGCCATGTTGAGGATGTAAGTTTAGATTGGCAAGGTGGTCTAGTTAAGTGGAAGAAATCCCAGTTATCACCAGGGGCAAGCCAAATGATCATGGGGAATCCCCACCTGTAGCCTGGCATGGGGCCTATTTGTGGCCTGCAAAATAGCCAGTTGCCACTTAGGATAGGTGAATTTACCATTTCAAATGCCCATATTTGTCATGGGACAGGGTAAATTAAGCCTGGGGAAAAACCCAGTGGTCACCAGGTATGTCAATTTCACTTGGGAATATCCAAATTTAGCCTGGAAAAGTGAAAAGGGGTCATTTATGGTGAAGACTCCCTGGGTGGGTCAAATGAGCATGGGGAATCCCCAGCTTTACCCTGCAAGGGGGTCCAATTTGCCCTGGAGAATACCCAGTTGCCACCTGGGGCAGGTCAATTTGGCATGGGGAATGCCCAGGCTTTGCCTGGATATTAGGGAAATTAGCCTGGAGAAATGCTGGTTGCCACCTGGACTAGATCAATTTAATATAGGGAATCCCCAGATTTGGCTCAGGAAGGAGGTCTATTTAGCTTGGGAAAAGCCCAGACAATTCAGGTTCCATGTTGGAGAAAATCACATCTGGACCCCAGTCACTCCTGTTAAATTGACACCAAAACATATTACTTATGGAGAAATCCATTTCCCCACCTTTCTCCAGCACCTATCATATGGGAGCTCTGGAGATTCTCCAGGAATGGGTTGGGGAATCCCCAGGCATGGGCTGGAGAATCCCCAGATTTTGGGAATTCCCAACTGGTTGATACCTATTAGGTCAATACATCTATAAGAATATATGAACCTAATAGGTCCCTGAAGGGGGTTGACTGAAGTGGGTGGGAGTGGCTTGTCCACCTGCAACATCAGGAAAAACTGACAGTGCAATGTTTGTTATAGACTGGAATAGTGCATCACTATTTGATATATAGTGAACTATAGCACTATTTTAACTATAGATCATGATGTCATAATGAAAGTTGTAGGGCTGGGTCACAGGATCATGGGAATATGCTTACCTCATTGAGATGCCCAAAAATGGGTGAGAAAATTGTACAAAAATAAATTGATGTCTCAAAAAATATTTTTCAAAGATGTCATAATGAAAGTTGTAGTACCTGATGAGAGGACCATGCAGGTATGCTTACTTCATCTATCTGTGCAAAAATGGTAGAGATATAGACAAAATACAATTAGTGTTGTGTAGTCTCCAATTTTATTACCAAAAGTGTAGTGTGCACTTTTTTGATTTGTTTGGTTGTGTTTGATTAGAAAAGTGTAGTGTAGTGTCCTGACAGCACAATATTTGTCATATACTGAAATAGTGTGCAATTATTGCATATGTATTCAACTATAGCAACATTATAACTATATGTTGCCTGTTGCTCTAAATGTTTTCCCATGTGCAATGAATAGTTACAGATCATAAGATTTCTTTTATTTCATTGTTTTTACTAGGAAAGTGTAGTGTAATGTTCGCATTTTTGACTACCAATTAAGGTAGTGTTATGTAGTCTACACTTTTATTACCAAAAGAGTGTAGTGTATTAGTGTAGTGTTGTGTAGATTAGTATATAGTGACTAGGGAATGTGTGGGAAATGATTGGTAAGCTAAGACTCGCACTTAGACACTTAGACTTCAAGTACTGCAGTGGCCACTGGTCATGTGACTGTGAGAAGTTGAAATTTTCACCCATGCATGCACACACACTCCACTGCATCTCCTTTGCCCCACCTCCCACCTCTCCCCCCTGCTGTCCCTCCACTGGATGAGGCTCTGTTCCAACAACAGGGTAAGATCCCTGATGAGTCATCCTTCTCCCACTGACACTCCCCTACCTAGAGCCAGCAACAGCCCACCCAGAACAGTAACATCTGCAATGACTGGTGGGTAAGCCCCCCCCCTCCCTGGCCCTCCCTCTCTCACCCCTCCTCCCATCTAGCTCCTCTACCACCAGCAACCACCACCCCAACCCTCCTTCAAGGTAATTCCCCCCTCCCCTTCTCCAGTCCAGATGCTGATGCCCATTCCCCCTTCCCCCATCCATCCCCCCCTCTTACCATCCATCTGATACATTGATTTATTACCTAGTAGAATTATTTGTATGTATTGTAGATATTGTGCTAAATGAATTTGTTGTCTCCTTCATAAAATGTGTGAACTAAAAGAAGCAAAAAAAGCAAAAATGTCAAAGTGTAGCAAGCTTGGGATGACAACATTGTGGCTCTATTTGGCTATTTATCCTCCTTTTTCACTATATGTGTCTATATGTCACTATACTTAAGGGGGGATGGTTGTGGTGCCATAGATCCCATAGTTGTCCCTATGGCATCTTTAGTGATAAATAGTGGAATATAGCAATATAGTGATAAAGAGTGAAAAATGGCACTGTCAGTTTTTCCTGATGAAGGCTGCTTCCTGTGTGTTGTGATCATGGTTTCTGTCAATAAGGATGTCTGTAACTCTTTGGGTGTTTGCAGAGTCCTGCAGGTGGTTGTCATCAGAGAACTTGTTGGTGAAGATAGATGTTGACATCGTCACAATGCATGTGCATACAGACAGCAATTGAGCATGTCTCTGACAGTATTAGTGCAGGTGTGTGAGTATTTTCTAATATTTCCTAACTAGTCTATGTCACGTGCATTACTGTCAACCTTTTTGCAAATGGGCGTAAATTATGTATGCTACCACACTGCACAATGGCTGACCAAATCCCTGAGAATGAGTGAATTTTGACAGTACAACTATGTCTGCTCAAGTGCACACAATGTATCAAAGACCTCCTTGGTAGTGTAAGAATTAAGGTGTCCACCTTCTCCCTGAAAGCAGGTACCAAATCTACCAGATGAGTAACCTCAGTTAAAGGGATAATAAAGCCAATATGACAGGCTGGTGCCTGGGGTAAAGATGGGCTATATACCCTTTCCAGTATCCAGAGGCATGTATCCAGTTGACTATCTGGAGTGGTGATGACATGGAATGGCTGAATGTAAAGGAGTGGTTGAGATAGAAAATCAGGAAGCAGGTCTTGAGAGTGGCAAGAGCAGATCAGCTGAAATACAGCCCATACTTCTGCAACATGAACTGTACAAATGAATACTACATTAGCCTTCCAGGAACATAGATCAAGTAACTTACAGCCAGGGTTAGCTTGACTCTGCCCATCCACATTGAGAAGAACAGCATCACAGTTTCCAAGGGGGAAGTCAAATGACAGAGGCTGAGCTTGAACTACTTGACTGGGCATGATCACAAACAGCCTACAGGTTGAGTACTGCTGGATACAGAATTTATACCACACTGTAATTTCATCAAACATCTGGAGGGTTGAGTTGAATGTGGTACTCTCCACATGATGTGCAACATATTCATTAAGCATTAAAGCAAGGTCAGGAAGTGCATAAACATTGCCAATATCAGCAATCTTGAGTTTTGAGCAATTGGGGGTGATTGTGACAGACAGCACAGCTGTAGCACCACTAGACATGAGACCCTTTGTAAAGAGATTGCAAATGGACTGGGGAGAATTGAAGTGGCATTGTTCACCAGGAGCAACATGAGAAATCCATGTTGATGTAGGATCTGCAGAACACAGAAGGTTTTCTTCATCCTTGGTGGCATTGACCAAGGGCTCATCATGCTCACATAGTAAGAGGTATATATCCAACAGGTGGATGTGCTCCTCATGGTCAAGGAGGTGGATGATCTGCTCTGTGAAGTTGGACTGCCTATTGGTCCAAGTAAATGGGGGCCTTACAGTGAGTAATGAGGAGATGCTTGGAAACATCAGCACTATACTGGATTAACCCACCACTTCTTCTGATGGCATCTGCAAAGCTCAACATGAGCTCTAGCTTAGGGATGTTGAAATTGTCCTTTCCAGAATGATCTCCAGCATCAAGGATGTTGTGCTTTGTTGCATGAAACTCCACAAGCAAAGCCTCCATATCTCTGATGGATGACTCTGTGTGGACATGCCTTTGGGTGAGATAAATGAAATTGATGAGGGCATGGATACTGATCGAACCATCACAGGGGGGGCAGTGCCAGTGATCATGGCAGCAATAATGCACTGTATGTCACAATATTCATGGCCCATCATCTGAGTCACACATGATATTCCAGAATTAAAATGGCATACACTGACACATTTGTGATGGACTTTGTAATGAGCATCGAGTTTGTCAGTTCCAACAACTTCCTTGCACCGCTTTACCACATGGTCCCAGAAAAATTTATGGAGAGAATGAAGGACTTCAGGCATGAGAAAACAAGAAGTATTGCTATTTTTCCAGTTTCAGAAGAACAGGAGGTGAATGCCAAGGAGTTGGTTAGCCTTTGCTAGATCTAGCATCCAAGGCTCTACATCACCACTAATCACATGAATGAGATTGAGGGTACAGTTTTTCATGCAAGGGGGCTGGTGTGTTGAGTCTCCAAACTGTTGAAGGGTTGCTAGAGTGACTGGAGATGTATTTCTAGACACAGATGTGATCAGCTGTTGTTCAGGCAAGTCTGCTGTCCATGCTACCAAGGGCATGAAGCAGTGCCAGACATCACCAAAAGGATCAATCATAAACTTGCCAACATTTGCAGTGTGCTTCAGTTTCTCTGTGACGATATTGACACATCTGTGCCAGAGCTGAGCCTGTAAAATGGTCTGGTAATCTGGGTGAACATCAAACTTGATGGTCAGCATGAAAGCAACACAATGCCAGGCATATGCTATGGCCTTCATGCAAATGTCAGAGTCAATGTTGGCAGTTGTTAGAAAAAGGGGATGCATTTCAAGGCTACCAGTATGCCTGGTGACTGGTGTCTTATCTGAAGTGGTGATGATGGGAACAAGAGTTGCACCCTCAGGAAGTGTGTCCTTGATTGATATTAGCTTGTAGAATAGGCAGAAAGTGACTAGAAATGACCAACCTGGACACATGTTGCTTCCTGCACTGTAAACCATTCACCATACTCACATTCTGCATTCCTCCACACATGAAGGGGGTCGAAGGACATATTTTGAGCAAAGATTGGGTTTCCAAAGACTTTCTACAACCTCCAGTCCACCTTGATAAATGAGTTCAATCTTCTTCTCCATGTTGTAGCCATCAACTTCAAGTTCCATAACTTTCCATCTTGGCCCAGACAGCAGGGAATCCATCCAGTCCAGGAGCTTGCAAGCTGATGAGAACAATGGCTTTTGGCTGTTCAACTATATTGGAATGTATGAGGTGAACACCACAAGTGGTATTAAAACAAAAACTCACCCAATCTAGCTTTAGGAATGTGTTGATTTGAGCCTGTGTGAGGTTCTCAGCAAGAAATTTCCCCAACCTCCATTCTGCATGACCTTAGAAAGGCCAGTGAATGTTTATTTCCTGATTCCTCTCATACCAATCATCTTGTATGTGTTCAAGCATGTTCTTCGACCAACCATACACCCAGCCTGACCTTGCATGGTATTGAGCATTCCAATCCCCAGAGTCATGGGTCGAATGAAGAGCAGGGGGAAGTGGGTGGGTTCAAGGAGGATTCATGTCCACACCAGCATGGCATGCAAGCATGAAGCTCCAAGCTTGAAATTAACTTTTCATGCATTGGAAGATGAACATCTTAGCCAGATGGAGGAAGTATCAGGTGAATGAGCACAAGGAAAAGCTGATGGCTCCCAAGATGATTTGTCAGCCATCTTGGCTGCTGCAGTCAACATTGATTGTTTAGAATCAGATGAGAGTGATGCAAGCAAGGGCAAAGTATGCTTGTAATACTATATTCACCTTTGAGATGCAGACCTCATAGTTGTCTTCCACCCAAACCATCATGACAGCCCAGTCAAAGGGGAAAGTGACTGAGAAAGGTGAGTTCAAGGTCTCAAAAAGCAGTCCATCTCTTGAATGATCCAATACTTTCTAAGACAAAGCAGAAGTATCTGTTACGCTAAGACTGAAGTCTGTAACGTAGGTCAAGCCCAAATAGTCATTCTACAACACAACAGTTGTAACCTTCTGTCTGAAGGATTTATCGTAGTTCTGAGTGAGAGCCTGGGAGCTCAAGTTTGAAGTTCTGAGGAACTAGCCAGTAGATTGGGCAGCTCTAGTCTGAGGGTCTACTCTAGACTAGAGGCAACTATATATAGTACAGAGAGGGAGGCCTCAAGGTGACCTCATGTAGCTAGAGAGATAAAGGCCATTGGCCAGAGTCCTACATGTGTTGAACATGTGTCGAGAGAGGATACTGCTATTGGCCAAGCCAAAGCATGAGTCAAAGGAACAGAAAAGAAAGGCATAGAACAAAGCCAACAGTACCAAACAGTCAAGAGGAGAAAGAAAGTCCCACAGGCAAGGCATGAATCATAACATTACCCCCTTCATATGGGGGAAGCCACTGGTCTCCCACTTTTCAAAGGTGAGAGTCACCATAGGGCTCGCCAATCATGTTGGCAATGGTGTCATCATCTAAAATCAAAGTCATTGTCCTGAGGGTTGTAGTCACTATCTTCGGCAATGAGCATTTGTTCCTCTTCCTCAACAATGGGGACAGAGAAACATTCCACAAGGGAATGCCAGCAGGTGGGGCAGTTCACCTGGGTGTGACCAGGGGGATTCATCCCATAGATGGGACATTCATAGGTGGGGCAGTTTACTCAGATATGACCAAGTCAGTGACAGATGAAGCAAGTTTCACCATACAGGGGGTGAGAGTGGGTGAGCACACCAAGTTCAGTGTCTATGGCAATATGAGAGGGGTTTCGAGAGCCAGAAGGACGATGGGTCTCTTCAGTCTGGCTGAGGAGATCAGCAATCTGTTCTCCAGAGAGGCCAAACACCTCTTGAGGGTCTACCATATTCAGGGACATGGATGACAATGGGGAGGACAGGGATAGACAGCAGGCATGGGGGTGAACCCTTTGTGGTGAAGGTGAAGACTGTGGGGAGTGGGACAAGGACAAGGACAACGAATTTCTATACTGAGATGGGGGGTGAGCAGTGACTGGGGCCACACATTGGCAGACATTGTGAATGAGGTCAGCCCCTCCAAGCGCATCAAAGAGGTGAAGGATCAACAGGATCTGTTCTCTCAAGATTTCCTTGAGGACAGTATGGGTGAAGCTGAGGTGGGGGCCCTGTCTTTTGATGTAGCAGGCAACATTTTCAATTCTGAACCCTTGAAGGGCTATGCAATAGACTAAATCGAGAGGGGAGTCTGTGTTGACCTCCCACATAACAGGATTGTAAGAGGAGGGGTTGGCAAGGAACACCTGGTAGGTGTTGAGCATCCCTTCCTCAGCAGGGACACACAAGTGGCAGGTAAAGGGGGCAGGGCAGCAAGTAGCAGGAGAAACACAATGGGCAACAGGGGTGGAGGAGTGACAAGGGGGCATGGTTGTGATAAGGGAGATGTTTCTGGTGGTTCGAGTAGGTGGGAGTTTCTGAGGGGAAGTCCCTTGGGAAGCATTTTTTATATGCAGCCAGGGTGTCAGCTGCATGTTCGAGGTGTTTGGGACTTTGCCACAAGTTTTTGGAAGAAGGGTAACCCTTCCACTTGATAAGGAATGCATGTCCATGGCCTAGCTGCTTGTGGCTGATGATTGCCTCAACCTCATACTCTTCTTCATTCACAATATCAGGGGGTGGAGATGGGAAGTTCGGTCCATGTACGGTGTTTTTCGTGATAGGGCGATAAGAGGCACACATGGAACATGTTGTGGATCTTCCATCATGCAGGAATGTCGAGGCGATAAGTGATGGGGGAAAGGACTTCTGCAATAATGAAGGGTCCTTCCCATTTTGGTGCAAACTTCCTATTTTCATAGGAACACCTTAGGTTTTGGGCTTCTAGCCATACCTTATCTCCTTTGAGGAATGAGGTGAAGGGTTTTGAGAAGTGGTCCTTCATAGCTTTTTGTGTGAGGTCATGGGCTGCGAGGGCCCTTCTTGTGCCTTGTGGAGTTCAGCTATTCTAGTCTCAGCAGCAGGGACCTTTGACTTGGTGATAAGGGTTGGTAGGGGCTTCAGCTCATATCCGTACATGAGGTAGAATGGAGATTGGCTGGTGATGGAGTGGGGTCGGTGGTTGTGAGCAAATTCTGCCATGGGTAGGTGCTGGACCCATGAGGATGGTTCATTCTGGCAAAAAATCTGAAGATAGGTTTCAACCTCCTGGTTTACATGTTCAGTTTTGCCATTGGTCTGAGGGTGATAGGCAGTGGAGAGCCCCAAGGAGTATCCAAGGAGTTTAGCCAGTTCTTTTGCAAATGCAGAGGCAAATTGTGGGCCTTGGTCTGATATAATCTTGTCATACAAGCCAAATCTGGAAAAGACCTTTTTGAAAAAGAGGGTCACAATTTCAAGGGCTGAGGCATTTTTTGTGGTTGGGATAAGAATTACCCCCTTTGTAAGCCCATGGTCTACCATGACCAAAAGGGAATCATAGCCAATGTTCATTGGGAGGTTGGTGATGAGATCACAGGAGACCTGTTGGAAGGGCCTTGTGGCAGAGGATGAAATTGGAGTAAGGGGCAGAGTGGTGGGGTGAGTGTTGACCTTATTTTGTTGACAGACAGCACATCCATCAACATATTTTTGAACAAACATGGCCATTTCTGGCCACCAGTACTCAGTAGAGAGCAACTGTCTGGTTTTTAGGACTCCCAGGTGTCCAGCAGAAGGGTGATCATGATGTTGAGAGACAACCTGTCAGCAGAGGGTGGGGTTTTCAGGGACATAGGCTTGGTCTTTGTAGAAAAGAACCCCTTCCTCAAAGTGCCAGTCAGAGAGGTTTGACTTGAATGGGAGGGGCATGTCCACTCCTTCAATAGCCTGTAGGGCAGTGAGGACCACAGGGCCTTTGGCAGATGATTCTGCAAGCTTCGAAGAGAGGGCAGTGTCAATGACATTTACAAACAGAGTTTGGGGCAGGAGCATTATGCCTTCATTGTCAGTTTCTTTGGTAGTGACATGGTTGAGGTGGCGGGAGAGTGTGTCAGGTGCACAGAGTTCCTTTCCTGGTACATGTGTGAAGGAAAGGTTGAAATCAGCCAGGTCAAGGAGCCAGCATGCTTGGCAGCGGTTCAAGTTATGGGGTTGTTGGAAGTAGGTCAGGTTTTTATGATCAGTGAGAACCTGTTGTAGAGAAGAGAGTGAAAGAACCCTAGGAATAGGTCAAAGGTCTCTTAGTGAGAGAGGGGGGTGAATTCGACCCAGGAGGCTTGAGTTGCCTGGTGTAGAGTCAAGGAGTAAGCAGAAAAGGTGAAAAACATGCCCAAAACCCAGAAGAAACTCAAGAAAATGTCTGTAGAATGTCTGGAGATGGAGAACTAATATTCCGAGTCTGTTTTGTCTTGATTCTGGCTTTTCTGTCTCAGGTAGCTCATCTGTTATTGTTCTAAGTATGTACAGTACACTCAAAGTACTCACGTGGGCTTACATAAGCCACAATGCGTGCAAACACTAAGTAAAAAGACAAGAAAAGATAAAAGAAAACAAATCAGTAAGTAAAAACAATGAAATAAATGAAATATCCTGGTAGGGAGGATACTTTCCCTACACTGTACAGGGGTGGAGGTCCCTTGGAGGTAGTGTCTCCAAGTTTTAAGGGCACAGATGACCCCTAACAGCTCTCTGTCATATACGTATGTCATAGTTTCTCTCAGTGGGGTTGAATGACTGAGAGATAAAAGCACATGGGCAGCACTGTCCATTTGAGTCTTCTTGCATAAGAACACCTCCAGTGGCATACTTGGAGGCATTGGTAGATATCACAAATGGTTTCAAGGGGTCAGGCATGAGTAAGACTGGTTCTTTCATGAAAACTTTCTTCAGGGTTTGGAAGGCAGTTTCAGCCTTTTTTGACCAGTCCCAGGCTGCATTTTTCTTCATGAGGTCAATAAGGGGTCAGGCAATGTCAGAATAGAATGGGACAAATCTTTGGTAGAAATTTGCAAAGCCCAGGAAAGAGCAAACATCTTTAACCTTTGTGGGGGTGGGCCAGTCTGCGATTCCTTGGACCTTGACAGGGTCCATGGTGACAGTATTCTGCTTTATGATCATTCCAAGGCATTCTACCTTGGAGAGATTGAAATGGCATTTTTCCAACTTTAGTGGTAGGGAAAGTTCCTTCATTCATTGGAGAACTCATAGAGTCCTGAGTTGGTGTTCTTCCAGATCATTTGAGAAGATGAGGAGGTCATCCATATACATGACCAGCCATCCTTCTGTGATGAGATCTTGGAAGGAGTCGTTCTTGAACTGTTGGAAGGTTGCAGGGGAGTTGCATAAACCAAAAAACATCACAGTTGGTTCAAAGAGCCCCTTGTGTGTGATGAACGCTGCTTTCCATTGGTCTCCTTCCTTGATCCAGACATTGTTATATCCAGATTGAACATCCATCTTTGTAAAGATAGAGGCTCCCTTCAGTTTGTCTACCAGATCAGATATCAATGGTAGTGGGTAGGCATCTTTGACCATGTGTTTGTTTAGGTAACAGTAGTCCTGACACGGTCTTAGACTGCCATCCTTTTTTCCTACAAAGAAAAAGGGTGCTGCTTGAGGGGAGTTCGAGGGTCTGATCTTTCCCTCTTGGAGGTTTTCCTTGACAAACCTTTTGGCAGCGAGTTGTTTGGAGGGGGTCAATGGGTAGGCTTTAGCCACCTTTGGTACAAAGTCTTTGACCAGGTTAATTGGGTGGTTGTAGGGTCATATGGGGGGAAGGGTCCCATCAGAGGGTTTTTCAAACAGAGGCAAACTCAGTGAACTCCAGGGGAAGGACCACCTTTGGTTTGTTTCTTTCTTCCTTCTGGGCAAGCTCTGTTGCCAGATTGAGTTTTCTCACCCATTTGTTGTTCAGGGTGATCAGGGTTGCAGCCTTTGCAAAACAGTTTATGAACATACAGTTGTATGCTCTGGTTGTGAAGGCATTGGGTTCCTCATGGTCAAGGTAGATATTGACCCCTTTCAAGGGGTTCAAGGAGGGATTCTTCAGGAAATTCCTCAGGTGGAGGAGCAGGGATTTGGAGTGCTGCAACATTGGTTGACTTGTCAATGGTCATGTTCCATTTTGCCAGTTTACAGTCGGGTTGTTTTTCTGTAACCATGGGATGCCAAGAATGGCATTTTCTGACCCACAGTTCATCACATAGAACTTCTCCTTGTGGGTTATCCCTTGTATTCTGATGAACAAGGTGGCAGTAAACAGGATGCATCCTTTTTTGTTCAGGGATCTGTTGGCATTGGTGACCAAAACAGGTCTGGGGAGTCGTTCAGTGGGGAGTCTGTTCTTTCAGACAAACATCCAGTCAATGCAAGATATTTCTGCCCCAGAATCTACTAGGGCAGTGGTGTTGACAACTTGTTCTCCAGTGGCTCTCATAAAAATGGAAACAGGGATTTTCATAACTCTCTCAGGGAGAGAAGATACTTTTACAGGAGAGGCCACATACAAGATATACTGTTCAGGGGTTCCAGGCATCAACTCTGGTTCCCCATTCAAAAACCCTTCCCAAGGAATTTGGTCAACTTGACCAGGGCCACAGAGGCCTCATCTTCATCATCTGATTCTTCTTTCTTTACCTGCTTAACCTTTTTAGCAGGGGTTTTGTTTCAGCTGGGGCAGTCTCAGGACATGTGTCCCTTTTCTCCACATCCAAAGCACAAGCCATTTTTGAGATGGTGATCTCTTTCTTCTTTGGAGAGTTTGACTGCATCAACATCCATGGCATTGGGGTCTCTCTCTTCCTGGTGTTGGAATCTGGGTCAAGGGTACAACTTCCCTTTTCCCTTGTTGTCAACTCTTCCAGTAATGGTGCAGGCTTTTTGCCATTGGTTTTCAAAGTGCATGGCTTTTTCATACCATTCTTCAATCTTTGTTGGTACTTTGTCCATTCCATAGATTCAGTGGACAAGTGCTGGTTTGAGCCCAGTGGCAAAGAATTCAACAAGGGCTGCATCTTCCTTAATACCACTGCAAGCAGCAGTGGTTCTGAATTTGGAGATATATTCTTCAATTGACCCTTTTTGCTTCAGGGTCCTGATCTTGGCAATGGCAGCAGCGGTGTCGGCTGGGGTAAATGCCACCTTGAAATCTTTTTCGAAATCTTTCATCGTCCTGAAGCTGGGATTCTGTTTCTCCAGGGCCACCTAGTAGAAAGTTGTTGCCCATGCTTGGGCTACCCCCTTCTTCATGTGAGAGAGGGCGTATGCGACACATTTATCATCATTGTCATAGACATCTTGGTTGATTAAAAGGTATGCCTTGACTGAGTATAGCCAAGACATAGCAGTTTCATGGCTACTATCATATTCAAATGGCATGCTGATCTTCAGTTCAGTGGGTCTTGGAGCAATGGTAGCTCCACCCTTTGATCCTAGGCCAAGGCCACCAGATCCTGATCCTGACATGGTAAATGGGCTGCTGGGTTTAAGGCAAGGTTGAGAGGTGAGGGGATGGGGGGATCCTAAAGAGGACAGTATGTTCTGGAGGGTGTTCTGGAGGAAGCCAGTGTTGTCCTCAGATGGTGAGGGGTTCAGGTCAGTCAGGGTGTGTGCTTCAATGGCACTATGTTTGGTGTCTGAGCTTGATGACTCAGGTTTGGGTTCACATGGTTTGAGTGGGCTTGCCCACAATCTGTTCCCTCAAGGGAAAATGGTGTCTCGCTAAACAGCAGACAGCCAGGCACAACAGCCGGGATGTAGACTAGAGCTTTTGTTATGCTAAGACTGAAGTCTGTAATGTAGGTCAAGCCCAAATAGTCATTCTACAACACAACAGTTGTAACCTTCTGTCTGAAGGATTTATCATAGTTCTGAGTGAGAGCTGGGGAGCTCAAGTTTGAAGTTCTGAGGAACTAGCTGGTAGATTGGGCAGCTCTAGTCTGAGGGTCTACTCTAGACTAGAGGCAACTATATATAGTACAGAGAGGGAGGCCTCAAGGCAACCTCATGTAGCTAGAGAGATAAAGGCCATTGGCCAGAGTCCTACATGTGTTGAACATGTGTTGAGAGAGGATACTGCTATTGGCCAAGCCAAAGCATGAGTCAAAGGAACAGAAAAGAGAGGCATAGAACAAAGCCAACAGTACCAAACAGTTGAGAGGAGAAAGAAAGTCCCATGGCAAGGCATGAATCATAACAGTATCCAGAGTCATCTGGATTCAATCCCTCTGGGATCTCTGCAGCAATGCAAATCAGTATCACAGAGGAGCAACCACTGCCAGTGGCTGATATTGAATGGCAGCTGCAAACTGAGGCCCAGAGTTATCATCAGAGTAGTATTGACAATGATCAAGAATATTGGATGCCTGCAACTAGTGGGTCTTCATCACACCTTGATCCTCATGACCAGTCTGAGATATCCAACCCAGCATCATCCCTTGCCCATCCAAATACACAAGAAGTGCAGCACAGTGGCTTGATGCTATCAGATTACCAGTATTTTCCACCAGAGCTCAACTACACACCATCTGCCTTGCTGCAGCCACAAACACACATGTGGTTTGGTCCTGTGAGAAGTGATAACCCCCAGTCTGAGGTGTTCAACCTGCCAGCATCATCCCTAGTTACCTATCTGAATACCCAAGAGGCACAGCACAGTGGCCAAATGCTATTGCAATGCCTGTATTTCCACCAGAGTATAACTATTTCCCACCCACCTTCATGGTTGTTGCTCAATCCATATGCCAAACAGCCTCCTGTGTTAGTCCATATAACATGTCGTCTCAGCACTCTGAGCTGATAGAAAGGCAATTTCGGCCTGGAGAAGTGACACTGAATGAAACTTTTGCTGTCCACAAGTGACCAGTGATTCAGGTCAGTTTTTTTATCACAACCAATATTTGTATTGCAGTCTCTGAGACATATTGCAGCAAGTGGGCCAAACTACTTGGAGTGTTACTTGGGATCCACCTACCTCTCAACTCCTGCCTGTGCATGCAGCACTAGATACTGGCTCTAGGTCTTCAGTTGTTCTGGGGGCACGTGAAATCAGTGAGATCACTAGCAATGCACAGGCAAATTTGGAGCAGCTGATTTTTACTCAAAATATACCCCCTAATGCTGACCAGCTAAAGGTCATGATTAGACAGCCACTACATGATGCAGTGTGGGGAGTCTATACTCCCTAAGGCTGCAGAACAACTACAGCAGCCTTTCTCAGTGTTGTCTGTCACTCTCTCATGTGCCCTACTATGATCATGGCATCTTCTCTAATGACATTGCCACTTGCTCTAACATCACACATGTCACACCTTCCCTTCTTGTCATGTACCCCTGTTTCCACCAGCAAAATCACCACTGACTCACCAGATACCATCCGTCCCCTGTCATGTGCAGCCCCTCCTTGCCACATGACCACTGAACATTGCCCATTGGTGATCCCTACTGACCCATCACATGTCACCTTATCTCCTTTGTGCCTATATCCATACTACAAATGCCAAAGCTGTTGCCCATGTAGTAATGTTGCCACCACATCCCTCCTAGGTTAATGAAATTGCTGCCAGTCTCCAGCATGCATCCTTGCTACCCAGGCATGTAGTTTATACCACTTCTACCATTCGTACCCTTGTTCTGTGGACTCTTCCTGTTTTATCTTTGTCTTTGTTGCTGCCATGCATGTGATTATCCATGCATTGGCCTTTATGTTTTCTCTTATTACTTTTTGACATATGACAGATCTGATATGTTCTGATTTTTACCTTAGAAACCACTGTCTCTATGATACAAAAGTCTGATGTACTTAGAAAAATATACCACCCACCTTTTGGCATCAACATCTGTGTATCTGAGAGTCCCCTTGAGTCCCAAGAGTCATTTTACAGAGTATTTTTGAGTCTCCAGAGTGTTCCCAGAGTCCCCCAGAATCTGTCTTATTGTCTATTTGCTGTCCTCAAGTTTTCCTGTGCTAGAAAATCACCACCAGTTCATAAATTTGATCCCCTTGCATCTACAAAAAATTTCCTGTTGTCTACAAGAGTCTACTATCACCACTCATTGAGTCCCAAGTCCCTACAAGCTTCTTCCTACCCAGCAAAATCCCTGTCATCTATCCAAGGTGGACTTTCTAGTTCTCTGCCACTACACTTCCCTATGGAAAGCCAGACACTCATGCTACAAATTTTTGCACTTTTTGCCTGAAGACTTACTACTTTAGGCAATTGACATTAGCTCCAACCTCCTCTAGGTAATAAACATCAGATGAGACCCCAATCACCTTTCAAAGATAAAACTGAAGGGCACTGCCCAATGACATGTGATAAAATACCTAAGTCCATACATCCCAATGTGCATGACATGTAGACATAGACATGGTGTATATAAGTGGCTATGCTATTGGACTTCTGTCATAGGCATGGTGTAGCTAAGTAGTTATGCTGTTCAACTTGTAGAAAAGGGCTGTTTGACATGCTGTGTTGTGGCAACTTCCTGTTTTGGAAGTCATTGTGCAGTGTGTGCACTCTATCTTGTACCACAGTCGTGAGGCCACCATTTTGAATATAGCAATTGGTTGTCATTCCACATCTGTCCAGGAGGTATCCCATGTCACCAGTAAGTGTTTGCAACATTCCAGAGGGAGTTTCATGAGGTGGTGAGGTGGTAGAATGGGAATAGTGAGCATAGAGGCTTTGCTGCCTCTCATTTTGGATCTACTGATGTTTTCAGCTTTTGTCTTGATCCTGCCACATCAGTGTGGGTTCCTGAGGGTCCCAGGAGGGTGCATGAAGTCTTTTTGAATGGGTTTCAATGACACAGGCAAGTTGTTTGGCTGTTTGGCACTGTGCTTGTTATCTTGCCTCATACTGCTACTCACAGGCAGCCATTTGGCCATAGACAGGTTTGTTGGCCATTTTGTATTGTGCTGCTTCAATTCAGGAGGCACCCACTTCTGCCAGTAGGTATTGGCAGTGTTCCAGAACTGTTTAGAGGGGTTTGAGAGGAGTGAGAGCAGCTGCATGAGAATGCAAGCTGTCTGGTATGTGCACCCTCTCATTTCGACTCATCTTGCATGCCTGACTTCATTACCACCTATATCCATTATCCATAACCCTCCCATAGGGTGTCAGAGTCATTTCAAGGAGTCTGTGAGGAGTTGAGGTAGCTGGATGAGAATGCCAGCTGTATGGTGCATGTGCCCTCTTGTTTTGAGTTTTCTGGTGTTCCTGATCCCATTCAAGCAAACATTTATCATCTGTGACCCTCCTGCAAGGTATGCAAACCATTTTGAGGGTGTCAAGTGAGCTAGAGAGGGCTGCTTGGGGGCTGCTTGGACACAGTAGGCATTTCGCCTTGTTAGAGCACTGCTGACACTTACAGCTCTCATTTTGATCCTTCCACACTGTTGGGTTCCCTGATGGTCCTAGAATGGGGGTTGGTGCTATTTGGAAAGGGATTTGGCAGTGCAGGTAAGCCACTTGGCCACTTCATCTCCTGCTGGCTATGCTGACCTCAGCTGCCAGCTAGCATCAATTTTTTGACTCCATGTGAGTAGACAAACTCCCTGCTAATTGCCTCATCACCCCCTTTATCTGGCTCCTTTGGGTGTCTGCCTGCATGTGTTAGGTCTGTTCACATGTCAACCATTTGGGTGCTTGTGGCCCTTATTTCCAGCTTTGTCACTGTTGACCTGATGTCTGCACTATCCCCCCTACCTGTTTGAGCAAGCAAATGCACCCCCCATCCCCCAGACCTTGTCAGGTGGGGTATCCTGTGTGGAGTGCCCTTGGTGGGTTCACTGTGGGCATTGTGATGCCTGCTCACTGTTGAGTTTGAGACACCTCATCTCTTGCAGCTTGTCATTCCTCATATGTGGCTTGTTCTGTAGTGTAGAACATTAGGCAAACTACTTCATTTTGGACTGTGTTGGCCTTCATGCTCATCAAGGGGGTCATGCAATGCATGCCACCAATGGTGACATAAGTAGATCAAAGCATAAGGAGAATAGAGAAAAAGGAATCAACTCAATATGTCCACCCATTCCCAAGAAATCTGCAAAATTGTCCCAATACTGCACTATCCACAAAAACTTCAATAACTCCAGAATGGCACCAGCTGCAAAAAGGTGAAAGGTAGCATTGGAAGGGTCTCAGCAAGGAGATTCTGAATCTGGATTTACGAGTGGGCTGGACCAATGGTCATCAAGATATCATGTGAACAGCATCAGGGGGAGGGGTTGAAGACACATGTTACCAGCAATAACTGCTAATGCAATCAACATGAAACTGTGGGGAACAGTAGGGGGAATCATGGAGGGTATGTAGAACAGGAAATTGACTGGGTATGCACATCCAGTCCTAAGATACTGGCAAAACTACCCAGAGACACCTCTGGCTGCAAAAATCCAAATTTCTTCACAATGGCTGCACCAATCATGATGGGAGTTCCACCATTTGGAAGGGCAGATTGAATAGTATAATGTCCCTAAAAAGCGAGAGGCACAGCAAAGAACTGAGGGAGATATGGAACAGACAATCTATGGGGCAGTCTCCAGGTCCTGCAAAACAGTGTGAGAACTTGGGCTGGTTTTTTTGAATCATACAACACTGACTTTCAACATTGCTGACATGAGCACACACACAAAATTTCTTCCAAGTGTGTGCACCCAATTTCCAGACTGTCCTGCATGGACCTACAGTGGGTAATGTTGGTGATGTCTGCTGACCACCTCATGTTCCCTTGCCACAATCCACTTACAGTGGACAGTTTGATGATGATCACAACTACAACTGAAGTTTATTTATATTTCTTGTAATAATGTAGTACATCTTCAAGTCTTGGAGTTGGCAATGAAAAAAGCCAGAAAAGTACAATGAGATTACTTTACTTACTTTATTTACTTGTCATGCTTTTCAAAGTGTGGAAACTCAGGAAAGTTCCAAAAGAGGAAATAAGTAATGTGCAAATTTACTGATGGCTTGGCCTGAAGCCAAGGGCTTAGGCCCAGCTTCTGAGGGCTTGGCTCAGCCCCAAAGCCAGGGCTTTTGGCCTGGGCTGTGGCTTACCAGTGCAAAGAAGATATTTAATACTAAGTAATTCTACATGAGTTGTACTTAGTGTGCACAGGGTGCAACCATATATGAAACTGTGGGTGGTGATAGAGGGCATCAAGGAGAGTGGGCTAATGAAGAATTAGAAGAAAACAGCACATCCAGTCCTGAGATATTCCAAATTTTCATCCTACAGGGTCTTTTTCCAGAAAAAGGGAAATATCTCCAGATGGACTGGGGCAATAGTGACAAAAAATATACCAGCAGGAAGGTCTAGTCAAGTAGAATCATGTCCTAGAAAAGTGAGAGGTTCAGCACAACTGTTCTGTACAAAATGCAGTACATGTACAGAGGCAGGGGGAGAGGTGGTGCATTGAGGTACAACTGCTAGGCAAAATTCTACAAAACCTTGGGAGGTGGTAGAGAGCATCAAGGGGAGATGGGGAATGCAGAAATAGGAAAAATGATGCACCCAATGCTAAGCTATGCCAAAATTTGCTGTACAGCACCTTCCACCAGAAAATGGGCAATATCTCTGGATGCACTGAGGCAAATGTGACAAAAAATATACTGTTGAAGAGAATAGAATAGAATAGAAGAGGAGACAGAGTCTCCTGAGGGCAGAAATGGGTCAGTTTGACCCAAGGGGCTCTGGTGCTGGTGCAGGGCCTGTGAGTGAGGAAGTGGAGGGGGAAAGCAACTGAAATACAGCCTTTGAGACACTGAGACACAAGATATGACATCTGGGGTAGCTTCAATAAAATCCTGGCCTTCATCAGCCTTCATATTCTGTCTTTTTCATCTCTATATCAGTCTATATACTGTTGTGTAGTGTGATTACAGGACTGTTGAAGTGCACACATGCTTACATAAGCTGTAAAGTATGCACACACAAGTTGAAATACTAAATAAATCCAAGGTAAAACAATTAGGGATTAAAAGAAATCAGACATAAAATAAAACATGAATCCTATAGTAGGGAGAAGCAATTCACTACATCCGAGGGGGTCTTCGAACTCCAACCGTCCCTTTTTGTGAACCAAGAGACATAACAAGATAAAAAGAACTCGACTTGAAAGGTTCGGAGAAAAACACATCACGAAACACAAAACATATCCTGTAAAGCCAAAACCTGGCTCACAAGAGGGGAAACGAAAGCATTGAAGGGGGACTGAACTCGACGAAGGGGAAATGGGTAGGGTACCCCAAAGAAAAGATATACCACAATTTCGAGACCAGTACTAAACAAAAAGGCTACCACGAAAGCAAATAAAAGATATAGCCACTCATCTATAGCTGACAGGGGGAGCCCAAACAGTTTCGCGATGGAGTTACGAAGGGCTCCAGAGTCACCAGGGACATGCTGGGGGGCACCGAGGGGAAAACCCTGTCTCGGAAGGGGGCCAGCAAGAGCACGAGAGGCAGCAGGGGGCTCCCGACGAGGGGCCACTAGCCTAGAGATTCGGCTCAGTCTCGCTACATGTATCTGGGGCTTGGGAACGAGAGCGCAAGGTGCACTTGAAGGGATCTCGGGATTCTCGAAACTCGAAACAACCCCTTCGGCAGTCTCGGGAAAGGCTCGAGAGGGGGCTGGGGGCTGAACTGAAAGGGAACTAGAAAGAGGAGGCTGTACCTTGGTCTCTAAAGCTCCTTGGGGTATGAGTGAGCGCCCAGGAGTCTAAATGAGCTCGCAATGTGCGCCCGAGCGCCTCGCGAGGGATCTCTGCACCAGTAGGGAGTACGACGCGACCACCTACTATCCTACACTTGCCAGCAGCTAGATACGAAGCGCAAATTTTACACTGAGCCCTGATATGGCCATCTCGCCCACAGAAGAAACAAAACGAGAACCTTCGGCGAGGCAAGGGCTCACTCGAAGGTGGGAAATGAGGGGGTGCCTTTGAACACAAGCTACGAGGTGGGGATGCAGAGCTCGATATGAAAGCTTCACGCCGAGAGCATCCGCTCGAAAATGCGGCTTCTCGATCCGGGGGGGACTCACTCGAAACCGTGCGAGGATGAGGGGGGGAACGGGGGTGGTGGCTCATGCAACAACATGCATATTCCTGGGAGTGTCTTCTTGCACGAGACCGAGAGCGCTCACCAGATCCATACCTAGGGCGACCATGTGAGCATGAGTGCGAGCACCTACCCTCTCGAGAGCACTGGGGAACCTTCCCAAATGAATCGCTCAGCCGCCGTTCTGGTATAGAACCAGCCAAGGCCCATCGACGACACAGAGGGGTCTGTGAAACCATTACGACAGGCTGAGAGCACACGCCGGTGACTCGATAAGGGCACGAGCCACTCGAAGCAGGCTCGCGAGTGGGGGATGGATCCTTCGTGGCTCGCAAGGATGGGCGCGCGGTCTCCAGGGACTGCTTGATGACCATCAGCTTAAATTTCGTCCAGTTCCCTTCAGCGGGCTCGACGAGACATGCCCAGTATGGCATTACTTCCGAGGGGGCTCCTAACAGCGCCGTCGCTATGAACAAAGGGTCTCCGAGAACTCTCTGGGCCCTATGACACTTATATACATCTTCGAGGTACTCAGGGAGCTCTCGAGGCTCTCCCAAGAATCGTGGCCAGTACGAGAGGCAGCACCGCAACTTCTCGAATATACTCTCCATATTATCCAAACGAATAGAGGGCACTGAACACAGCAGATATATTATTCGAAGGCTAGAACCTTCGAGGGATAATACGACTTTCAGCGACAGAAAACGGCTGCAGGCAGCAGCGAACGATGGTGGGAGATGGGACGACGGACGGAGTGGTTACGAACGAACCTACAAGCTTAAAATGCGACGCAACAGACAAAAAAACGCGTTCTTGGTCGCCTCGTGCGACTTCGAGCACCTAAACACACCTAAACCGGGGTTTTGCAGCCTCGCTCGACTACAAAAACGCGAAGGAAACGATGGGAGAAACGTCTGTGATGGATCACGGCACGTCTACGGTTGATTGCGAACGAAAAACGGGGGGGGATTTGGCGTCTCGATTGGTCTCAGGTCTCAGAGGGGTTGCTGGGGAGCGCGTGCACGGAAATTCAAGTATCTTTAGAACAGCTGGGAGAATCGACAAGCAGTATATACTTCCAGGTAGCTGTCGCCCAATACTACGCACAGTGCAAAAATCAAAAGAGCTGGCGAAGAAACGAAAAAGATATGGGCCTCAGAGTAACGCTACCCGTGTTGGCACAAAAAATGAAATAGGGAGGGAACGACGCGCGCGCCCGTTTTGTTTTCGATATCGTCTGGTAGGTCTCGTCGAGTAGAGGCAGCTCCCAAAATTTCGGGAGGTTCGGCGCGTGATTGGGCGAGATGTGCGCAAAACACGAGAGGAGGGAGGAGGACAACGGGGTGCCGGTGAACAACAGCTGAGCGCGGCGCTACGAAATGCAGGGGAACGAAAGAGTGGAATGTGGAGAACACGAAGAAAAAAGGAACTGGGGGAATATGCGCACCCAATCCCAAGATATTCCAAAATTCGTCCTACAAGGCCTTTCTCCAGTAAGTGGCCTATATCTCCGGAACGACAGTAGCGATGGCGGCACAAAAAACACCGTTGGAAAGTCCTCTTCGAGTAGAGCTAGAATCCTGATTTGCGAGAGGGCCGGACGCGTCGTCGTCGAGATATTGCGCGTGCAAGACGAGGGGAGGAGGAGCAGGGGGCAACCAGCAACACAAAAGCCCAGGCCTCGCGGTGGGCTGCAAATGAAGAGAATAGAAGAGAAGAGAAGAAGAGACAGAGGGAGTCTCCTGAGGGCAGAAATGGGTCAGATTGACCCAAGGGGCTCTGGTGCTGGTGCAGGGCCTGTGAGTGAGGAAGCGGAGGGGGGAAAGCAACTGAAATACAGCCTTTGAGACACTGAGACACAAGATATGACATCTGGGGTAGATTCAATAAAATCCTGGCCTTCGTCGGCCTTCGTATTCTGTCTTTTTCGTCTCTATATCAGTCTCAGGGCCCGGCCTGGGCCCAGCTTAGGAAGGCTCGGCTCGGCTTGGCTCAGGGCGTGAGGCCGGGCCGAGCAAATCACTACTCGGAGCGGGTTTGCGGGAAACGAGGACAGCGTTGTATGACATGCACTGCGGTGAAGTAGTGTAGTATATATACAAACGTGTAGGTCTCCGCACATGCGGCATAAGCACTTCTGCAGATATGACGAGGTGGATATTTGGAAATCAATCGGGAAACAAACAGTATATGTAAAAGTTCTACGCTGCATAATTGATTCTCTTTGATGGGCACTCAGATACATCATCCACATCATCCTCTCGACGACGGGTGAGACCTCTTCCTTGTACCTGATTTTCACGACCAAGTGTGTCAGCGATTGTTTCACCAAAGATAGATACCAAGGCAGAGTGGGGGCCATATGGAAGGTCCTTGAGACGACGTATGAGGTTTGAATGGTACATCTTCATCTCGGACGTGGACAACAATGACCAAGCAGCCAAGAATTTCGGGGAGTTGTAGATGCTGACTCCATGTGCGTACGCGACGCCCAGGCGGACGAGGTTGAACGGGTTGATCATTTTAGCACCTGGATGGAATGCACATCAGGGTAAGAGAGCACATATGAGACGGGGTCGTTACCATGTTTCTTAGTCCAAGGTTGTCCAAGGGCACCATTATTTGATTGTATGTGGGTCCGAAGAGGTGAATCTGGCTCATACATGGCAATGATGAATGTGGACATCATCGTGATGAAAGGTGGGCGTGCAGACAGCCCTTTACGTTTTCCAGGAGAGAGCCATGGAGAGGCCCTCACAGACTTTGTGAAGGCATCAGTGGATTGGAGCGACGTGTTATTCCGTGGTGGGTCTCCATGATTGATGTTCGGGAGCATGGCGCAGAAGATAATTGACAGCAAGATGGCAGTTTGGTGCACCGGGTTTGATCCATTGTATCTGTTCCGGACCCACACGTATGTGTCCCTCACATAGCCAGCATCGGTGGCTGACGAGGCATCAGACAACCGCCAGTCATCAGGAAGGATGGTTCTGTTGATGATTTGGTGCAGGTCCTGTATACGCATAGTGGACGCAGTCCATGGTGCACGGCAATCAGTTAAGGCAGCTCTGATGGTGCTCTGTGCAGCATCGTTGCCACGCCGTTGCGACGGTCCAGCTATGTTGGTCAGGGCCATCCCAGAGGTCTCAGGACGTCCGCCTAAGTTGACCCAGACATTGTGCACGACTCTTGTCGGAGGACGCCCACGACCTGAGATAGCATTGCGAGCCCATGGTACATGCATAATCCCACGCTGTGTGATGACTGTTACTATTGTTTGGCATATCAGCTGTTCCAGGTCACATTGTCCGCCATCGAGGCATTTCCCCACCTCGTGAACTGCGACACGCATGACAGCATGGGCGCCACCTCCGTTGATGAATGGGGCTTTTGTGGTGGGGGATGCAGCTGCAGCTACGAGTTGCTTAGCAAACCACATCGGAGATTTTGGCGACAGTGTCGACATGGGGAGCCCGTGGATGAGGTCGTCGGGGTTGACTGTGATCGTGCGAACGAGATTGGTGTGGGCAGATTGGGTATATCCGAAGTGCTTGCTTTTCAAGGAAAGCCATGCCTCCAGTGCTGTTAGTCGTTCTGTCCGCACGGTCGCAGCATGGGGATCATCGTCATCGTCCACCTCGCCAGCAGAGATCATTACCTGGTCCCTGACCATAGACCGTACATCCTCCTCATATACTCGGAAGGACAGGTGGAAGATGTAGAGGGACAGTCTCGATGGATGGTCGCTAACCTCTGGATAAAAATCCACTGGGATTTTGCGGGTCGCAAGTTGGATATGGAATATTGCATGGTATGCCTGTGTAGGCATGGAGGTCAGGCTGAATGACAGGTCCTATACCAGAAATCACTCACGTTCAAATGGTCATGGCCATAGTTGAAGGTGAATGATCGCCTCGATGCAATCTCGGGATAGCCTGATTTACTGGAGATCGGCCAGTCACTCTTGTGCACAGAAATCGCCATTGGGTTGAAGGTCTGGATGACCATGAGTGGGGAGACACAAGGGAGCCCGTCGAGCATAGATGACAGCGACAGCCAAAGCGGATCCATAAGCCCTTTGGATAGCACACGTGCATTACCTGTGTGGGCAAAATTGAGAGCACGCTCCAACGCTGCGGTGATCTCAACGATGTAGGGTGGCACTTGGGATTTCGCCTCGATGTGCCATTTGTGTTTCTCCCACAGGTGGCGGAGAGCCTCGCATACACCGTATGTCGTCCATTCGACCACCTGTGGTAGTATCTGAATCGAATGAGTTGAGGTCTTTACCTCTAGGGGAAAGGAAGGGGACATACGTCCTGTTTGAATATCACAACATTGCGCTTGACGGTTTCCAGAATTGTAGGGTGGGCCCACATCCTTGTCAGGGGTTTGATAATCTTCTGGTAGATAGCCCTGCAATCAATGTGAGTCAATAATACACAGGTCGACATTGTTAAGACAGACCTCCCGTTGCGGTCCTCGATTGGAAGCCGGAACACATCAATTGTGTACACGTTCTCCAGCCGGAGTGATTGGTCTACATCGGCGTTGATGATTTTTTCGTGATATCGATCAAATGGTAATGATATCTTGCATAGTTCTTGCAAGCGGCGAGCACGAGTAGCATCGGGGCCTCCAGAAACATGGGTGCCTGCGAAAGCGGCTGTGATCATACCCCTCTGCACATCATGGAACCGTGACTGTGCACGCACACGATGGACATATACGTTATACCCTTGGGAGAAGACTGGTTCGATGATCTGCCTTGAACCATACATCGCCAAGCTGACAGCACGATCCTCTTCGTCTCCTGAATCACCGTCCTGGTCAGATCCAGACAGTTTGTCATTGATTCTGCGGAGATGGGGGAAAAAGCAGCTCATGATTCCATGCGCTTGGAACTGACCGAAGGTTCTCAAACACGCGATGGGGTACAGGTAGTGTGGTGTAGGTGCACGCTCCGCATCAAATCCATCCTCATCACCAATGTCGTGGGTTTCGAACAGCAGATGCAGGTCACGTAGTTTGAACAGCATGCCAGCTGTCCTCACACCGTCGTCACGGTAAGCAATTCGGCGTGGTATACGGAACCCATTGACGTCGTAAACATTCACTTCCATGTTCCTCTCGTCAAGGAGGTCGTGGTGATGCAGATCGATCATCTCTCTCCTCTCGGGATCGGGGGAGTCAAATATACCATGCTGGTGCTCACGTATGATCTCCTCAACATCAACGTTGCCCCACTCAGCAACAGGTACACACCTGTGTTGCAGTCAGCCATGTCCACCACACGTACGATGTCTCACTCACTGTATATGAGTTGCTAATGCAACCGTCAATGTACGCACGCGAGCATACCGATGCAACCGTTGCCAGTGCTCGGCCTCCACCTCGGAATCACCCCTCTGACAGATACCTTGGTTCTGCCCATAGCGTACGCTGATTGTGACTGGGGCATTATCTTCCAGGAATCGGCACTCCTTCCATTCATCTGGTGCGTTCGCAACAAACCTGTAGTATTCCTGAGCTATCTTGCGATGGAGCTTTTGGACATCGATGAGACGCATCTCGTGCACAATTTTCTCCTCAGCCTCATGCCCGCTGTCAATACAATAGTTGTTAGCATGCTACAGTGTATTTTCCGCACATGCACCACGCTCGCATCTGCGGTATTTTCATACGTCGCGTCACATGCCAGGGATTTCCTGCATATTCGCAAGGCGATGCTGGCGGATATGCGGGAAATTGGTCAACTCACAATATATTTGTCTTGGTTCACATGTGCGCTTGTGAAAGGATTCTCGGATATTCCTCGCGCATGTATATATCTTTGAACCCAATCGATTGGAGTTGTTTCGCTAGGAACGACACCATCATGCAGAACTGGTTGGGTGTTACCGCTGTCGTTACTGCCTCTATGTGCGCCATGTTGTCTCGCCTGTTGTCGATGCCCCATTGCCGCACGGCCACAAAGCTGCGTGGTACCATTGCCATCCACACTTCTTCCTGGTAGTGTGTGCCAAGGTACATCATTCGACCACTTGGATCAAACCCCAGGTCTACGTGTTTTGCCCTCCATTGCCTCTGAGGGTGGTGCAAGTCGAGTTTGAACGTATACGTGGGGTCAGAGTCCACTGTTGGCAATATCGCATGCAGCCCCACCGCCTCCGTCACCAAGATCACTAGGTCCAGATGGTGGTCCATTGCCCGCCACGCTAGGTTGGCATCGTCGTGGTCATGCAGAAACATGTCGTCTACCTTTATGCTCTGGCGGCGCATTAGTCGTGAAATTGCTTTTTGTGAAGCACCTGTCTCGAAAATTGTCCTTAGTTTGGATAGTGCAACTTCGTGTTTCAGGCTCTTGTGGAAGTTTTGCACCATCGTGGTCGTTTCGATATGTTCATATGATATTGCCCATCGTAGGTCTTCTTGGGTGGTTCCATCATCTGCCCCGAGTGCATCCGGGATATCCCCAACGAGGTACCCATCTGCCTCGCTGTGTCCATGTGTTTAGTTCATGTCTTTGTGTTCATTCATGCAATGTGTTACTCACTTCTCATGTGCATTATGCTCTTGAAGGTCTTGTTCCATTTCCCCACAGGTGTGTGTGTTCCTTGTTTTCAGTGTGAGGGTTGGCGTCCAATGCTGATTTTTTCGCTTCGCTCCCACTTTGTTGCTATTTATCCTGTTGCTCTCTCGCATCCTCTTGTGCTTGGCATCTACTTTACAGCACGCGCATCTTATAATTTTTGAATTGCTTTTGAATTGTCGGAGAGCTCAGCAAACAACATGCGTCCATTTATGGTCCATTACAGTGCCAAGTGGTTTGCAGATAGTAGTCTCGCTTTTTTTGCATTTCTCCATTTGGTTGGGCTCATGGTTGCTGCTCTCTTGCTGATCTGCAGACTGCTGAGTGCGCTGACGGACCATAATGGGCAATGTCATGCTGTTTGCCAAGCTTTCTGTCAATTCAAATGCATGTCAAAAACTGTAAGATACTCAATGCTGTAATTCAGCTGCACCTTCAAATCCGGAAAATGGTAGAAGGCATCAGTAAAACAGTTAACTGAGGTAATGGCTTGTAGCAATTCACTGCCAAGCTAGAAGTTTGTGGCGAGTTGTAGCACCTTGTAGCAGGCAGTAACACATTGCCAGATTTAAATACACTGGCAATGTTGTGCCAGTTCTCTTCAGACATATCTATCACATACACAGGTTATCAGTCCTTGAGGGAGTGATCATTGAGTTGCAATTATCTGCTTGTGATGATACAACTTATATCAATGTAAGACCCAAGAGAACACCAGTGAAGTGATCATGCTACTAATGACTGAAAATACTGGCCAGACCAGGGATCAAACCTGGGTCCTCCCACTAGTACTGGGGTGCCTTACCACTAGGCTACCTGACTGTTCCTACCCTGTCTAGAGTGTGGATTCTCATCCCAACAGCTACAGCTACTGGTAACTAAGAATGGGATGGAAAACCTCTTTATCTGCAAAGCTATGCATGTAGAACTCTCACCCAACCTCCAAACAGTTGTTACAGGTCATTTCAGGTGGTACATGTGCACTGAACTTGGGGACAGGCTGAATGAGCTGATGAACATCATCTAAGCATATGATGTCTCCTAACCACTGGCCATTGCTTCACACATGCCTAGTGTTGTGCTGGGCCTGGCCTCAAGCCCTGAGCCAAGCCAGGCTGGGCCCTCCTAGGCCAAGCTGAGCCAAGCTGTGGAGATGGCCTGTGGGGGCTCAAGGCCTGGCCTGATGTTTTGAAAAGCTGTGAGCCATGACTTCAGGCTGCAGCTTTGTGGCTGTGCAGTAAACTCATTCAGAGGGACATGTCAACACTCCCAAGGTGTCCAACTATGCTATACTAGCACAATGGGTACCAGGCAATTACTTTCTATCTGTAACCTTGATATCCTCATCTTTTCTAGGCTTGAAGTAGTCTGCTGCCATGGATCCAGGTGACCCTTTCCTCATCCCCCTTGAAATTGTCCATGCAATATCTCATCCTATGATGTGCCTAACTTCTCACAAATCAGGATTCTGATCCTCCTCATCAAGAGCCCTTCACATTACTGCCACTGCTGTCATTCCAGAGTTATAGGCACTTTTGTGGATAGTGGGACAAGTGCATGAATTTGAGGATATCTCAGGATTGGGTGTGTGTATTCCCCCAGTCTCTTGTTCTCTGTGCCATCCACACCTCCCTCAATTGTTCCCTTGCATTTTGTAGCATTGAGTGCAGCTGCTGTTTGTTGGCCCACTGTCTTCTTCCCTGTCCTCCTACCTCCATTCATGTTTGATGCATATCTTGCCCAATTCTGTGCTGAATCTCTCAATTTTCAGAGAGGATACTCTACTTGACATATCTACTGAATGACACCAGAAATGCGACATTTCCCCACTTCATTCCTTTAATAATCTCCTTTCCGAAGTCAAGCTTGACTTTGCAGACCGCCTGCCATATATGGAAGGTGGTCTGCAGACTGCTCTCCCAAATATGGAAGGTGGTCTGCAGACTTTCTCACAGTCCACTCAATTTTCCCACAGACTCCCTACCATACATGGCAACCAGTCTGCAGACTTTCCCACAGACTCTGCAGACTTTCTCACAGTCCACTCAATTTTCCCACAGACTCCTACCATACATGGCAAGCAGTCTGCAGACTTTCCCACAGTCCACTACTTTTTCCCACAGACTCTGCAGACTTTCTCACAGTCCACTCAATTTTCCCACAGGCTCCCTACCATACATGGCAACCAGTCTGCAGACTTTCCCACACTCCACTACTTTTTCCCACAGACTCCTTCCATATATGGAAAATTTCCCACAGTCTTTCCCACAGACCACCTTTTTTTCCCACAGTCAACCTTGAGTTTGGCCACCCCACCTCACCATCAAAAATAAGCGACCGGTCGCTTATTCCTAGGGGTCAAGGAACTGACAAGAGTAGACAGTAGACACTAGTTTGACTAGAGCATGGAGCCTAGACAGAGATAGACAAGGTGAGAAGTAGTGTAACTACAGACTGGTAGTGAGTGGCAGAAGATAGGCAACTGGTTGCTTATTTTGGGCAGAGCAGAACTAGCAACTAGCAAGTAGAGTGACCAGTTGGCACAAACCATCAATCAGTTGCCACAGATGCACCCACCAAACAACCAGTGACTGGTCACTCATTCTGAACCATGATGACTGACCCCCAGCACCCAAGGAATAGGCGACCAGTTGCTTATCTGGCCCACAAAGCCAAGCAAAATAAGTAGTCAGACACTTGTCATTGACCAAAGAGTCAACCAATATGACATCAGGATGACCCACCAGTTGACAAATTTTCCTAATGGGGAATGTCCAAATGGGGATGTTACTGCATCTGGATTGTTTGCCAGTATTTATATATATATAGTGTTTACTGTGGGAATTTTTCCTTTTTGCTTCTCTCTCTCTTACCACCACCATCTCAGCCATGCCTACCATCCAGCTCCCTCACACCAATCAAGTAGTAGACTTGGAGAGGAATGAGGAGGGTAATTTCATCTGTCATTGCACTCACAAGGATTGTCCCAGGCCATTCAAGTTTGCCAAGAATCTCAGGAACCACATTCTGAAGGCTGGGACTAGATGGGATGGACCTGGGATCAAGGTGAGTGGTGGTGGGAAATCATTTCCTTATTTGGAAATACCTCTGACACTTTTGATGACTAGACTGATCAAACTTTGGAGCAAGTTGACTTGGTGAGTGGGCTCCTTCACTGGCAAAATAAGCGACCGGTCGCTTATTCTGCCCCCCCCCCAGGGATTGGCACTTGGTAGATGGGTGCATTCATATGCTGTGAGTACTGTCACTGACCACCAAATCAAGTGACCAGTCACATATTTTTTTTTTTTTTTTTCCATCTCAGATGCCTGGAACAGGAGTGGAAGCTGGTCCTAGCAAGGCCAGAATGGACTTGGTGAGTGCCTCAACAGATGGAAAATAGGCGACCGGTCGCTTATTTCTGGCATTGCACAGACCCATGACAAGGGATCAACACCAGGTACAAGCAAAGGGGCACATTCATTTGACATTGTGAGTACCTTCCTTGACCAGAAAAATAAGCGACCGGTCGCTTATTCTGCCCATCACAGATCCCTGGAGCAGAAGTGGAACCCAGCCCCAGCAGGGCCAGCAGCATGGATTTGGTGAGGGCCTCACTGGCATAACAAAATAGGCAACCGGTTGCTTATTTTGCACAAACAATGTTATATAGGCACAGGAGAGTGACAGTGATATAGATCAAGTAAGCACCATAATGGCTGCCCCATGGCAAGACCACAATGCTGACTCCAATATCACCAGTCATCAGAGCACTCCACTGGAACATCAGTCAGTGGATGGTGCATATCTTTGCTAATATGGCAGCACTAACCATGAAAACAGACATCAGAAGGAGCTACACCTTCAGGTCCAATGCCCCCTCAAGATGAAATCATGTGCTCACCCACAGCAACTAAACCATCAACCACTCCAACAGTCACCCCCCAGGCAGCATCACCATCAGCATGGTCCAACATGGTGAGCATGAAATCATCCCCCCAAAAAATAAGCGACTGGTTGCTTATTTCTTGCAATGGGGGAATCAAATAGCTTACAGAAGATGATGTGAACATGGGCTCACCCATGTCTGACAAGTCAGCCCCACCTCAGCAATTGCAACCACCATTACCATCACTCCTGGTGAGTCACCACCATCATCACATTGCTCATGACTATGTGACTCATGTTCCTACAGTCAGTGATGCAATCTCACTCTACATCTACCACTCAGGCCAGCCAACTGCCATCCACATCAACTAGTGCCACCCCTGCCAGCCATACCATTGGATTGCTTCATCACACCTACCTGGACTCACTGAACCTGGCAGTAAATGCAGAGTTTCACTTCCTCACTTGTCAGATCTGTCAGGCAGCTCTGGCTCCTGGTGAGGTCAAACACCATCTCACAAAAATGCATGGAACACAGTCGAGATACAACAACCATCAGTTCAAGCTGGCCACTGCAGCATTGAATGTGGTCACTGAACTTCCTTCCCATATCACTGGGCCCAGGCCAATGGTACATGGACTAAAAGTGCAAGATGGGCTGGCATGTAGTCAATGCTCATTTATATCCAGGTCGGGGGAATGGCTACGACAGCATTATTCTAAAAGCCATCCCACCATGCCAAAGCCTAGTTCTTGGCGAGCCTGCAAGGTGCAACAACTCAGGAAGGGTGCAGGAGATACACAAGCATTGTGGGAGGTGGAGACTGCACGAGATGAGGGCAGATCTACATTGCGTCAGTCCCTGGTGGACTCCCTGCTCAAGGAACTAGAGCCCACACTCCAAGTGGTCCAAACACCTCTGGATGGTCGCATGGTTAGCCCTTGGCTGTTGACGACACGATGGCATGAGCACATGGCTGGCAAGGACATCAAACAACTGTGTAGCTTGGTTGCCTTGCCCAAGAACAATGATGGGGACATTCCTGGACTGAGGGATGCTGTGGAAGCATACTATGAAGAGGCCCTCTCCTTGCTAGACAAAACTGGGGAGCTAGTCTTGCAAAGGTTGAATTCTCCAGACCCCATGAAGAGGTAAGCATCCACTCAGTCAGAAAATAAGCAACCGGTCGCTTATTTCCATCCCCACCCACCAGTGGCATTTCCAACACCCCCTTCCACAAGCACCTGCACAAGACAACCATGAAACAGTACATCCTTCCAGTGGTGGCTCTCTTGGCCATGTTGATCAGGCAAGAATATAGTGGAAAGCCATTCTCTGGGTCCAACCCCAGGCTCATGGAGCTACTGGCAGTGCTTCGTATAGATGACCCACAAGGCAGGGATGCTTTGGATCTCATCCATCAACTGCTTTTTGAGGTGTGGACCACAGCATGGACACCTCAAGAGGACAGGGAAATCGTAGATCCCACCGAAAGGTGTCTAGCTCTACTGACTCTCAAACAAGATGGGTCCTTCAAAGAGCCACATGAAGTCACCAAGCCCATAGCCATGTTTGAGTACTGCATGCACCTCACCTTCTTGAAAGAGATCCACCATCGCTTGGAGTCAGACCCTGATAGTGATGAACTGGAACACTGTATGGATCTGGAGAACTTCTTTGTGGAAAAGAGATGCTACACCTTTGCCCATCTACGTTCCCTACAACACCGAGCAAGCTCGCTGGCTTATGACACCATGAGCCTCCCTCAAGTGTGGTGGACTGACACCAGGACATGGAAGTCCATGCTTTTCAGGGGGGAACAGGTCGACTTTGCTGATATCTGCAAGGTCTTTGAACAGACAGAAGCCAGGCTCGTGCAGATCTGGGAGGAGGTCATCTTGATGGGCCAAGACATCAGAGTGGAGTATGACAGGATTGCAGATGACCTGGTCAGCAAGGACGTGGGCTACTCCTTCCTTTCAGATGCCAGAAACCCTCAACTCACTCATTGGGATCAACTGCTGAGGAAGTTTCTCCAAGATGAAGACATCTTTTCTCACTTTGCCATGATACGGGAGAATGCCATCGTGTGGAACAGGAGTACACTGCAAGCTTGGCTGAGGAGCTATGCAGAGCTTCAAAGCCTGCTGCTGTTGCGAGCTCAGATGCTCAGTGGTGCTCCAACTCGAGGCACAGAACTGACTGCGATGACCTATCGCAACACCCAGGCGAGGCCAACTCGAAATCTGGTAGTACTTGGCAAGCATGTCTCGCTGCTCTGTCAATACCTCAAGACAACAGCATTGACTGGCAAGGACAAGCTGATCCCTCATGCCCTGGATGGCATCACCAGTGACATCTTGGTACAGGACCTGGCCTTGGCCAGACCATTTGCAGAGGTGGCAGCCAGAGCATGCTTCCCAGACAAGCCAGAGGTGGTGGACCTGTATTGAAACCATGTCTTTGTCAACTATGATCGACTCTTTGACTCCAAAGACCTCTCGACCATCATGACCAAGTGTAGCCTTCCCATCCTACACTTTGGGCTCACCATCGGCTCATGGCGACACATCCAAACTGCATGGAAGTGCAAGCTAGGGTGTGCTGTAGAGGACATCATAGAAATGGACACTGAAGACAATGTGGAAGCTTTACAGGCAGGCCACAGTCGCTCTACAGAAAACCGAGTGTATGGGATCAGCATAGAAGCTCTGGCTGGAGCTGCAGAGGATGTCCTACCAGCCTATCTGAATGCCAGTATGGAATGGCAAAGACACTGTCAGGTACCCCTTGGTGGTCAGTCAACATCATACAAGAAGGCCCGTTTGACACCACCACCACCACCACCACCACAAGCCCCAATCCCTGAGCAGAGAGAGCAGCCAAATAAGTGACCGGTCACTTATTCCATGCCAGCAGAGGAGGTAGACAGGGTGGCAGATGCAGTTGTCAAAAGACTGCCATCCACAGATGACATTGCTGCCAAGGTTATGGAGAAACTCATGCCTGCATTGAAAGGAATGTTGCAGGAAGTCCTCCAATCCAGTACTGGCCATCAAGGCCAATCAGAGAAAAGGGACAAGGGAAAAGGGAAGGAGACAAGCACCAGTCATGGAGGTGAGTTTGATCAACAAACATATGGACATGGATTGGCAGAAAATTAAAATTTTGCCTACAGGAGAAAGGATTTGGTCCCACCAACAAACAAGTGACCGGTTGCCTATTTCCAGTGGCAGGTTTGATGGATGGGAACAAGATGATGATGCCAGCAATAATGATGATAACTGACATTGGTCTTCCATATTCTCTTTTGACTCAATCTACCTCTCAGAACCAGACCAGCACCCTGGAATAAGCAACCGGTCGCTTATTTCAATGCCTATATCAGCACAACAAGGTCAGGCTGCTGACACTGGTAAGAATTAATTCCAAGTTCAAATCCATCACAAGACTCAGCCTTTCTTCTAGAAGGCCACCACAGAATAAGCAACCGGTCGCTTATTTCAATCCCCAGAGCAGCACAACAACAAGGTCAGGCTGCCAGCGATGGTGAGAATAAATTCAAGTTCATTCCACTGTAAGACTCAGCTAATAATCTCCTCTTGGCCCCAGAGCCTCTGGGGCTGGAAGCGCCCCTCAGATGGAAGTGCCTTTTGGAAGCGCTCTTTGGAAGTGCCCCTCAGATGGAAGCGCCTTTTGGAAGTGCTCTTTGGAAGCACCCCTCACAGCCACTGGAAGCGCTCTTTGGAAGCGCCCCTCACAGCCACTGGAAGCGCTCTTTGGAAGTGCCCCTCACAGCCACTGGAAGCGCTCTTTGGAAGCACCCCTCACAGCCACTGGAAGCGCTCTTTGGAAGCGCCCCTCACAGCCACTGGAAGCGCTCTTTGGAAGCACCCCTCACAGCCACTGGAAGCGCTCTTTGGAAGCGCCCCTCACAGCCACTGGAAGCGCTCTTTGGAAGCGCCCCTCACAGCCACTGGAAGCGCTCTTTGGATGTGCCTCTCACAGCTATGGATGCACTGAGTCAGCACAACTCATCGATGAGTTATGCAAGGGCTGCCATGACCCAGGTATCCAGCAACACCCATGAAGACATCTGGGACATGTGATGCTGCACAACTCATTGATGAGTTATGCCAAGTGGTGCAATGCAACCTAATAATATGCTTTCCGAAGTCAAGCTTGACTTCGCATGCAACCTGTCCATATATGGAAGTTGCATGCATGCAACTTCCTTATTAGGAATGTTTTCCCACATGCAACCTCCCCCATACACAGCCACTTTCCCACATGCAACCTATCACCAAGGAAATAGGCAACTGGTCACTTATTTCTGACTGAGGTTGCATTCACCTTCCAAAAAAGGAAGTTGCATGCATGCAACCTCCATGCTGGACACAGGTGAGTGCAACCTATCACCAAGGAAATAGGTGACTGGTCGCTTATTTCTGAGCAACAATGGAGACCAAGGTTGCATTGACATTCCAAAAAAGCAAGTTGCATGCATGCAACCTAGTAGCAAGGGAATAGGTGGACCAGTCACCTGTCTGTGAAACATAGCAGCTGCAATACCCTGATACCACATGAGCACACTGCAGGCAAGTGGCAGAAAATAGGCAACTTGTCACTTATATCTGAGTGATGAGCAAAGGACTAGCAAGAAGCAAGAGTACAAGGGTTTTTAGTTGGCAGCTGATGGTACTGAGGTATGGCATGGAAACTATGACTAGCAGCAGAATAAGTGACTGGTCGCTTGTCCTGGACTAGCAGACAGCAGTTGCAAGTTCCCCACATGCAACCTCCCCCATCAGTGAAGTCTCACTCTGTGTGAAGATGGACAACAAGGTTGCAGTCACCTTCCAAAAAAGGAAGTTGCATGCATGCAACCTCCTCTCTGGGCAGGTGAGTACAACCTAGCTAGCACCAAGCAATAGGCTGACCAGTCACTCATCCATGCCACACAGACTTGGGAGGTTGCACTTGCCTGCCACAAAAGCAAGTTGACAAGTGCAACCTATGGACTGGTCACTTTTCTGCCTCTCTGAGGAATATAAGTGACTGGTCACTTATCTGGACTAGACCATGACCAGGCAAGTACCACACAGCTGACCATATACCACCCTGTAAACTTGTCATCTCTCTGAGCAATGACACCACATGCAACCAACCAACTCTCCCTCAGGAAAATAGGCAACCAGTCACTTGTTCTGAGTGCACCAGTTCCAAGAATATTTCCTAATGGGGCAATCCAAATGGGGATCATACTGCATCTGGACTATTTACCAGTATTTATATATATATAGTCCAGACTGTGGGAACTTTTCCCTTTTGCTTCTCTCTCTCTTACCACCACCATCTCAGCCATGCCTACATTTGTCTGTTCCTCCTGTGACCAGAGCTTCACCAACAAGAATACCTACATCAATCACAGCAAGAAGTGCTCTTCCCAGGCCACCATTTACCTTCCTACCACCAATCAAACCATAGTTCTGGAGAGGAATGAGGAGGGAAGTTCATTTGCCATTGTACTGACAAAGGTTGTCCCAGGCCATTCAAATATGCTCAGAGTCTCAAGACTCACATGCAGAAGGCTGGGTCCAGATGGACTGGACCAGGGATCAAGGTGAGTTGTGGGAAATCATTTCCTTATTTGGTAATATCTCTGACACTTTTATGACTAGGCTGATCCAACCTTGGAACAAGTTGACTTGGTGAGTAGACTCCTTGCACTGGAAAAATAAGCGACTGGTTGCTTATTCTGCCCCCCCCCCCAGGGATTGGCACCTGGTAGATGGGTGCATTCATATGCTGTGAGTACTGTCACTGACCACCAAATCAAGTGACCAGTCCCATAATATTTTCCCATCTCAGATGCCTGGAACAGGAATAGATGCTGGTCCTAGCAAGGCCAGAATGGACTTGGTGAGTGCCTCACTGATGGAAAATAGGTGACCAGTCACATATTTCTGGCATTGCACAGACCCATGACAAGGGATCAACACCAGGTTCAAGCAAAGGGGTGCATTCGTTTGACACTGTGAGTAGCCTCCTTGACCAGAAAAATAAGTGACCGGTGTAGGAAATGCTGAATTGAGACTGGGGGAGAGGTGATGTCTGAAGGAGGAGTTAGGCCAAAGGGACTTCTATAGCCTGGTGAGAGATACAGTCTGGGAACATCTGAGGCTGTCTGAGGCTGTCTAGACACAGAGAGAGGCCACTCTCGACCTTCTCAAACTCGAACTCGGAACTCGCAGCTTGTAACTCGATTGTTAGAAAGGTAAGTACAGGCTAGGTAATAAAAAATGCTGACTAAGCAATAAAACCTCGCACTAAAGTAATAAACATATAATAAGTGGAAAAGCAAGTTAGAAATATGAGAAACAAAGAATAAAAATAAAATCTCCTGGTAGGGAAAACCCATTCCCTACACCGGTCGCTTATTCTGCCCATCACAGATCCCTGGGGCAGAAGTGGAACCCATCCCCAGCAGGGCCAGCATGGATTTGGTGAGGGCCTCACTGGCATAAAATATAGGCAACTGGTCACTTATATCTTGCACAAACAATGTTATAGGCACAGGAGAGTGACAGTGATATAGATCAAGTAAGCACTGTAAAAGCTACCCATGGCAAGACCATGATGCTGATTTCAGTGACACCAGTTGTCAGAGCACTCCACTGGAACATCAGTCAGTAGATGGCACATATCTTTGCCAACATGGCAGCACTAACCATGACAACAGACATCAGAAGAAGCTATGCCTTCAGGTCCAATGCCCCCTCAAGATGAAATCATGTGCTCACCCACAGCAACTAAACCATCAACCACTCCAACAGTCACCCCCCAGGCAGCATCACCATCAGCATGGTCCAACATGGTGAGCATGAAATCACCCCCAAAATAAGCAACCAGTCGCTTATTTCTTGCAATGGGGAATCAAATAGCTTACACAAGATGATGTGAACATGGGCTCACCCATGTCTGACAAGTCAGCCCCTCCTCAGCAATTGCCACCACCATTACCATCACTGCTGGTCAGTCACCACCACCCTCACACTGCTCACAACTATTTCACTCACATCACTACAGTCAGTGATGCATTCTCATTCAGCATCTACCACTCAGGGCAATCAGCTACCCTCAACATCAACCAGTACCACCCCTGCCAGCCATACCATTGGACTGCTCCATCACACCTACCTGGATTCGCTGAACCTGGCAGTAAATGCAGAGTTTCACTTCCTGACTTGTCAGATCTGTCAGGCAGCTCTGGCTCCTGGTGAGGTCAAACACCATCTCACAAAAATGCATGGAACACAGTCAAGATATGACAACCATCAGTTCAAGCTGGCCATTTCAGCATTGAAAGTGGCTACTGAACTTCCTTCCCATATCACTGGGCCTAGGCCAATGGTACATGGACTAAGAGTGCAAGATGGACTGGCATGTAGTCAATGCCCATTTATATCCAGGTCAGGGGAATGGCTACAACAGCATCACTCTAAACATCATCCTGCCATGCCCAAGCCTAGTTCTTGGTGAACCTGCAAGGTACAACAACTCAGGAAGGGTGCAGGAGATACACAGGCATTGTGGGAAGTGGAGATTGCACAAGATGAGGGCAGATCTACATTACATCAGTCCCTGGTGGACTCCCTGCTCAAGGAATTAGAGCCCACACTCCAAGTGATCCAAACACCTCTGGATGGTCGCATGGTTAGCCCTTGGCTGTTGACAACACGATGGCATGAGCACATGGCTGGCAAAGACATCAAAAAACTGTGTAGCTTGGTTGCCTTGCCCAAGAACAATGATGGGGACATTCCTGGACTGAGGGATGCTGTGGAAGCATACTATGAAAAGGCCCTCTCCTTGCTAGACAAAACTGGGGAGCTGGTCTTGCAAAGGTTGAATTCTCCTGACCCCATGAAGAGGTAAGCATCCACTCAGTCAGAAAATAAGCAACCGGTCACTTATTTCCATCCCCACCCACCAGTGGCATTTCCAACACCCCCTTCCACAAGCACCTGCACAAGACAACCATGAAGCAGTACATCCTTCCAGTAGTGGCTCTCTTGGCCATGTTGATCAGGCAAGAATATAGTGGAAAGCCATTCTCTGGGTCCAACCCCAGGCTCATGGAGCTACTGGCAGTGCTTCACATAGATGACCCACAAGGCAGGGATGCCTTGGATCTCATCCATCAGCTGCTTTTTGAGGTGTGGACCACAGCATGGACACATGATGGAGACAGGGACATTGTAGACCCCACTGAAAGGTGTCTGGCCTTGATGATGCTCAGACAGGATGGGGCATTCAAAGAGCCACAGGAAGTCACCCCAGTGATAGCCAGGTTCCAGTACTGCATGTGCCTCACCTTCCTGCAAGAGATCCACCATCACTTGGAGTCAGACCCTGATAGTGATGAACTGGAACATTGTATGGATCTGGAGAACTTCTTTGTGGAAAAGAGACGTTACACCTTCTCCCATCTATGTTCCCTACAACACCGAGCAAGCTCACTAACTTATGACACCATGAGCCTCCCTCAAGTGTGGTGGACTGACACCAGGACATGGAAGTCCATGCGTTTCAGGGGGAAACAGGTTGACTTTGCTGATATCTGCAAGGTCTTTGAACAGACAGAAGCCAAGCTTGTGCAGATCTGGGAGGAGGTCATCTTGATGGGCCAAGACATCAGAGTGGAGTATGATGGGATTGCAGATGACCTGGTCAGCAAGGATGTGGGCTACTCCTTCCTTTCAGATGCCAGAAACCCTCAACTGACTCATTGGGATCAACTGCTGAGGAAGTTTCTCCAGGAAGAAGACATCTTTTCTCACTTTGCCATGATACAGGAGAATGCCATTGTGTGGAACAGGAGTACACTCCAAGCTTGGCTGAGGAGCTATGCAGAGCTTCAAAGCCTGCTGCTGTTGCAAGCTCAGATGCTCAGTGGTGCTCCAACTCAAGGCACAGAGCTGACTGCGATGACCTATCGCAACACCCAGGCCTGGCCAACTTGAAATCTGGTAGTGCTGGGCAAGCATGTCTCACTGCTCTGTCAATACCTCAAGACAACAGCATTGACAGGGAAAGACAAGCTGATCCCTCATGCCCTGGATGGCATCACCAGTGACATCTTGGTACAGGACCTGGCCTTGGCCAGACCATTTGCAGAGGTGGCAGCCAGAGCATGCTTCCCAGACAAGCCAGAGGTGGTGGACCTGTATCGAAACCATGTCTTTGTCAACTATGATTGACTCTTTGACTCCAAAGACCTCTCAACTGTCATGACCAAGTGTAGCCTTCCCATCCTACACTTTGGGTTCACCATTGGCTCATGGCGACACATCCAAACTGCATGGAAGCACAAGCTAGGGTGTGCTGTAGAGGACATCATAGAAATTTAAAGGGACATAATTAAAATAAGTCAGGGTTATGCCTGGGTATGGGCTACCCATATCGATAAAAACCTGCATATGCGCCATGTGTGCATGTGTGGTTTTTTGTTGATTTATAATTAAACCAAGTCAAGTATATAATGACCAATGAACATACAAATGCACCATAGGCACATCATGTGTGGATTTTTTAATGATTGAATAACTTTTTAGTTAGGGATGGGTACAGGTTAGATAAAACTGCCAGTACCACAAAACTGCCACAAGTGCATGTGCGGGTTTTACAGATTGACCACCAGTTGATCCAAATATGAGCCACCATGATCACTAAGCTAGTGTGTGGAAATAAAATATTGTAATTGATGCTATAATATACTTATTGATGATATGCTACCTGCAAACCCGCCACACCATGTCTGTGGGAGCTGTATTCACCAACACCACTTGTAACAGTGATGGTAGCAGCAATGTAAGTATGGTAAGGGGATCCATGTCACAGATGCACATTGGTGGCAGGAAAGAACTACAAGGAAAGGATGTGGTAGACAGTCCATGAATGACTCCAGGAGTATTGTGCAATAGAATATTCATTAGTTTATGGGTATGTAACAAGTACCGAACAACAACTGTACATCCCCTGGGAAATCATGCAGGCCTCAGGTGCAACCACCATGCCTTGTTCTCCTCATCCAAGAGGGCCAGGTGATCATCCTCCACAGGTAAATCAATGGAATGACAGCATAGAAACATTTTTTTGGCAGCAAAATATGTGGCAGTACTACCAAGGAATGTGGAGTGCAGAATACCAACTACTGTAATGGCCTTTGCACTTAGCTCTTTCAAGCAAGGTTGTTGCTGGCGCCAGCAGCACTTCCCAAGTATCCATAGGCGAATTTTCGGTATTTAAATCGATCTAAATCATGTGATCCACACAACCTGCACTCCTGCTCAGTGCGCATCTGCGGGATTTCCATTGACATGAGTACTTGCATTAAATGAAGGGTTATGAATTGTGATGAATGTATATGGCTCCAGAAACTGGTGACAGATTCTGCTTGGTTGGTTGGGTTGGGTTGTCCTGCATAATATATATTTCAACTCATGAGTGGATGTGTGAAGGTGTATCAAGTCTGCACAATTGGCACATGTGTATCTGCATGGCCTAGAACAGCTGCAAATAAGCTCTGACTGGCCATTTTTCATTCATTTCATAATCATGGATAGATTTTCAAAATCCATTTTCAATGGTGGGTTGATGGAGTTTTCAGCATTAGGGAATCATACATAATTAGGATACATGGTCACATTTTAGGGTTAGGGTTTGGCATGTAGGGTTAGGTGACTCCATGTGTGATTTATTCCAGTGAAATTAACCCTCTTGAAGTTAGTGGCTTTTGAACTTAGGTTAAATGGATCATGTGTAGACCACTGAAGGGGCCCCCCCACTGGGGGGGGAATAGTGGTCTACACATGATCCATTTAACCTAAGTTCAAAAGCCACTAACTTGACAACAACAATTGATCATGTACAGTACAATGCTATTCAGGCTCCCAACCATCCTTGCTGGAGGGTGTGCACAGACCACATCAGCAAAACTACAAGTAGTCTGCTTTGTCTGAAACAGCCCACATCAGTTGACTCAGACAATTCAGACAGTGCAGACATCCAACATTGGGCAACCAAATAGAGTGCCAAGACTTCAACTGAATTGAATGAAAGTTTGTCAGACTAACTCAGAGATGTCAGACAAGCAGACTACATGTAATTTTGCTGATGCAGGTGTGCTGCACTGTATCTATGACTGCCTGATTTATCCTAAGAGCACCTTCTATAAAGAGAGGTCTCTGGTAAAGTACTGGAGATAAGGAGATAACAAAGAACTGGTGGACTGGGTGCATGGAACACTGTAGAATAGTGTGATGCCCAGTAGCATCACAGCATGTACATGAACACATGTTCTCACTGTACTTGTATGTGCATGGTCAACTGTACTACCTGGACAGTGTAACAGGGAAAGATGAGAACTGATTGATATGAACACATTTTCCACATTTTAGCATAATCTTCTGTGTCCTTTGTGTACAACTTTCATTGAGGTAGCCACAACCGAGTAGCATAATGGTGGAAATAAACTTAAACTCAGGCTATAATACCATGAAGGGCATTGACATTGTGCAGATGATGATCATGACAACAGATTGAATCAAATTGTATGCAGAGACTCAGCTACAGGTGCTTCACAACATATAACATCTCAGATGCTTAAAATGCATGAAGATGTGAGCTGGAATACAAAAGATCAACAAAAGTCAAATAAATTGCAGTACAGTGAGTGAAAAAATGTGTGCAATGTTTGGCTGATTTGTACTAAGTCCAGTGTAGCACCATGAGGCGTGGGAATCCTGCTTAGCCTTGGTGAGATGGATGGTAGCACTGACTCCTAGCTACAAAATGGTCCCAGGGTCATGTGATTTGGTGCAGTAGTCCTTGAGATATGTCAATTATAAAACAGGTACATCATTGCACACATTTATTCACTTTTGAAAAGTGAGGGGTATCTAAGGGATATCAGTACTTGGTATAGCCTCCTTTTGCTTTAAGCACTGCCTCAACCCTCCTAGGCATGCTCTCAATCAACTTCTGACACTCCTCAGCTGGTATATTGTTCCATTCCACCTGAGTCCTCTCCCACAACTCCAATATGCCCTTGGGAGGGTGCTCATACTCTGCAAGCCTCCTCTTGAGGTAACCCCAGGCATGTTCTATGGGGTTAAGGTCAGGGGACTGTGCAGGCCATACCATGGTCCTAAAATCCTGCTCTTCTAGCCACTCCTTGACCTGCTTGCAGGTGTGCTTGGGGTCACTGTCCTGCTGGAAGATGATGTCAGGAGGATGGAGACCATAATATTGAAGGGACTCTTGTAGTTCATCCTTCAAAATTTGAAGGTATAGGTCCCCATCCATCCTACCATCAACCTTGGTAGCATATCCAACACCCTCCCAAGTCATACAGCCCCACATCATCAGAGAACCTCCTCCAAACTTCAGTGTCCCCTCTACTAGCCTATCACTCAGCTTCTCCCCTGGCTTTTTCCATGCCCATTTGTGCCCATTTGACCCCAGGCAATTAATTTTAGTCTCATCAGACCATACCACCCTCTTCCAGTCCTCCAAAGTCCAATCTTTGTGGGCATAGGCAAAGTCTAACCTTGCCTTGCAATGCTTGGCAGAGAGGATAGGTCATTTTTGCTTTACCACAGCCTTCATACCAGTCTTTTTCAGGTGCTGGCAGACAGTATTTGGGTGGAGAGGTTGGTTGATAATATTGGTGAGGGTTTTGGTCACCTGCACAGCATTTTCTGCCTTCTGAGTTGAGATGAGGTGGATGGCATGGTGGACATTAGCAGGGGAGAGCTTGGATGGATGACCTCCAGTGGACTTTTGCAGGCTGGAATGCTCCTTGGAACAAAGTCTAGAGATGGTGGAGTGATGTAGGCCAGTACTAGAGGCAATAGAAGCAGGAGAATGACCAGAATCAAGCATAGTCAGGATAGTATTCCTTTGGGTGGCAGAGAGAGATCTCATGGTGGTAAAGGTTGGGAATAAAGAAGTGTGTGAACATATTCAAACTCAGACATAATGTTTATGTGTGTATCTTTGTTTGTAGGACCAAACAACCACAATTATTCCTTTATTTCCCCCAGATTCTACTGCCAAACCAAAAGTGAATAAACGTGTGCAATGATGTACCTGTTTTATAATTGACATATCTCAAGGACTACTGCACCAAATCACATGACCCTGGGACCATTTTGTAGCTAGGAGTCCGTGCTACCATCCATCTCACCAAGGCTAAGCAGGATTCCCATGCCTCATGGTACTACACTGGACTTAGTACAAATCAGCCAAACATTGCACACGTTTTTTCACTCACTGTAAGTGAGGAATGTGCAGCTTGAGTTAAAAATGCTGGATAACAATGTACAGTGGTGTTTATGATCAGATGGCTCATCATTGAGTGCAACTGTACCATTGCGCATTGAATTACACATGCACCCAAGCTCAAACTCAGCAATTTCCAGCCTCCACTCTGCTTCCTTGGCACAAAATTTGTAGAGCTCACCAAGCACAATGTTCTGCTGGAGTTTCACTTTAGCAAGCTCCTGCTCTATGCTGCAAACAAGATGTTGAGCTCGTGCGACCTCAAGGAGAAACTGAGCTTCTTCCTGCTCAGACCCATCCTGATCTGCATCAGATATGCTGGTGGGTGCATGCTGAAGGGATATAAATGCCAGTAAGCACACTGTCAGGTTTGAGCAACTTACCTGTGCATCATTGTCTCCCTGAGATACTGCAGTCTTGTGCACTGGTGATTTGAGCAGAACAGAACTTAATATGGAGGGACAGGCATGATAAGGGATGAGTGAATGGCATTTGCCCTCCAGCCGCAGACAATGCCAACACCCAGAGGTGTTCCTTGCATATGGACAGTATTTGAGCCCAGTTTGCATCTGGAAGTGACCTGCTCAGAGGAGATACTGGACAAAACAAAAGTGCTAGATCCACTATCTGCACTAGGAGTGCCAGGAACAGTAGTGACAGATGTTTGTGGCCTGACCAGGCTTGTAGGGATGGTAGACTGAGCCTCAGTCGAAGCGATGTGGTGGTTGATTTCTTGAGAGGTAGCTGGTGACTCCATGTTCATTTTCTGATCATTTGCCATTAGAGATGTGTCTGAGAATTGGGAATAACTGCAAATTGTGAGGTGGAAGGCTGAAGTTGAAGAAGAGACTCTGATATTAGGTACTTACATATTTACTACCATTGTTTTCCACTTATAGTAGCTTTCTATGCACACTCAGTAGGAACATAACATCTCAATAATTTCATTGTTCTGTCCAGAAAGTCTTCCTCTTGTGAGTTCTACTTGCACATTCTTTCATCGATGCCTGAGTGTCTGAGGTGTCTCAGAACCTTCCCAACTGCAAGAGGTCTCACATACCACTGGTCTCAACTGTGATCTTTTTGTAACACAGTCCATTGGGAGACTGTAACTGTTCATGTTTCAAATGCTCCAGAGGACACTGTGCTAGCTGATGATCCATGCCCATTTTCCCCTTTTCAAGCACAAGATGAGGATTTTGATACACCAATACTTGATGCAGAACCACCAATGGAGCATCCATCCTTCATGATGGCTGACAAGCATGTGGACCCCAAGGAAGCCCCTCAACTGAGTACCAACGATAAGTTGGGTCATGTTCTTGATATCTTTCACAGCACTGGAGAGATTTTTGATAGAGGACAAACATTTTTAGCATGGTTTCATCTTGACATCTATGCTTCCCAGTGCCAGCAGAATCTTTATTACCCTTTTGCTAGCCTTGGTGATTGGGAGATTGCAAACTTCCTTCTCACATCCAGACTTAGCATGAGGGCTATTGACAAATTCTTGTCACTGTGTCTGGTGAGTCTGTCGATACTAATTCATCTGTTTCCACCACTTAACACTTATTTAGACAAACTCTCTTCCCCTCTCGTTCTCTACTGCCAAAGAACTTTGCTCCCATGCTGAAATGCTCCCATCTGGACCACACTGGAATGCTCGAGTTGTGCCTACCACCCACCCGATGAAAAGTCCCATCACCCTTTACTACTGTGACTTGTTGGACTGTGTGGAGTCCTTATTCAACCATCCTCTCTTCATGCAATTGATGGACTACTCACCTTTCTGCCTGTTCACTACTGCTGAGCACATTGTGAGAGTATTCATGGAGTGGATGAGTAGTGATGGTGCATGGGATTTGCAGGTATGAACTATTCTGGCTCTTGGATGCAAATATGTAACGTGTTTACCTCCAAGTTGAAATTTCCCAAAGGTAGTACATTGTGCAGCATTATTCTGTCATCAGACAAGACACATATCACCAATATGTGTGGCAGGAAAGTTTCCCATCCCCTCCTGATCAGTCTCGCAAATATTCATATGGACATCAGGAACAAGGGGTCACCACATGTGTTCCTACTCCTAGCACTAATGCCGATCCCCACATTTACACATCCTGCTACCTGAGTATGCTCTGTTCTCGAGGTGTGGCTCTTCCATCACTGTCTAGACATTGTCCTCGAACCCTTGAAACAGGCTGCTTGTTTTGGCAGGATGATGTCAGACCCCATAGGCAATCTACATTATTGCTTCACCCCATTATGGAAAGCTGGACACTCGTGCTACAAACATTCGGCATCTTACTACTTTAGGCAAACGACTTAGGTCGTGACCCCAAACACCACAATGCTTTTAATTGAACTACTAATGATGAAAGGCCTAACACTTTTGGTGATAAGTACATGTACTACACTCCGATAGCATGTAGCTATATATGTCATGTAGATGATGCCAGTAGTCATAGTTTTATGTGTGCATGGTACCACCTTGCTCTATGAGTAATGACAAAAAGCTTGCTTTGTTGACAGACATACCTTGGCCTGCAAGGCATGCGACGAAATCTTCACTGCTACATGCATGTCTGTTTGCTTGGAGGATGTGTTCGATGTCCTCGGTGCCATAACCATGGTATGCGAGATAGAGAGCTGCCAGCTGACCAAGTGGCTGGGTGAGGTTTTGGATCTGCATAGTCGACATTGGATAATAGTTGCTGGAGATCATGCTGCATAGATTATGAACGTGACTGTAAATGATGGGAGACATTGCAGCCTCTGACCTAGAAGGGCTAGTCAAGGGCAGAGTGGGAGTGCCATGAGAAGCAGATGAGGTTCAAAGAGTCGAGGTGGACATGGATGACAAAGCCTGAGAGGATGTTGAGGGCATCTGTGGAGAACGAGGTGAAAGGGTGAGTGAATGATGGAGCTTTTCTGCCAAGGAATCTATTGTGGTCTGGGAGGGAATTTCGCCCATCTCTTTATATGTCAACATTGGTGGCATGCATTGTGTGACCCCCTTGATGAGCATGAAGGCCAATGCAGTCCAAAATGATGTGGTTTGCCTGCATATATGATATTTGAATGTTCCCTCGGCATGTGCTGCACTCTCTCTGAATGAAGTCAAACTGGGAACTGTACACTATCAGGACTAAAGACTTACAATGTTCGATGAATTCTGGGGGGCGAACCAATGATGAGGGCATAAAAATCGCCTCTGTCTTCAAGTAGCATTCGTACTGATGGAATGTCAAATGCTGCAAGCACCTGTGCATGATCCGCACCATGTGGAAGTGATTCTGCTATGGGCTGAAGAGTTCTTGCGACAGTCCTAGCCTCTGTGCTTGATTGACATTGGATTGCAAGGGGTAAGGCTGGTTTCTGATGGCCACAGGCAATAAATGGACTGCATGTGTAGTGCATTTTCAGCGCTCACATTTGAAACAAAGGTTGAGGCACTCACCAGTCCTCAGACCCATAAATGTAGGCACCACCATCTCTGCCAACAACCACCCAGAAATACTCCGTGTTGGCCATGGGTATGATAAAGGTCAACAGGAGCATGCCATCGCCCCACCTTATATACCAGATTTTGCCAGGCCTGGGCATTCCAAGAAAAGGGAATGGATAAACCAAGTAACACACACATACCAAGCCACCTTGAGCTCGAGAAAGTAAGTCACTTTCTGTAGGAGGACTGATATACTCTGGTGGGTTGATCTCGAGGCTAATGGAAGAATGCCTCACAACCTGTACACACTGTGTGAAAGTTCAATCTCACCCACCTTCATATGTAAGGATGTCAATGACTTACTAGATTATCAGCCATATGAAAGGGCTGGTGCTACATGAGGTTTGTCATGTGTCCGTTCATGACATGGTCATATGATTTCGTATAGCAGATGTAACTATGATCCCCTAGCAGTTATGATAGACAGACACAGATCTAAACCATGAGATTCATAAGCTGGCATTGACATCTGCCTCATCCACCTCATTGTCATCCTCCTCTGAAGAAAACTGAGCTACTAACAGTTCAGGAGTAGCATTGATCTCGTTGCAGGCATCAGGCTCATCATCATTCAATGCATCCATCGCTTGTACATGGTTTGCCTCTGAAATGAGACAGGATTAGATAGAAACAAGTGAGCTCGACATATCATCACTCATGGAGGCCCAACCCATTTGCAACACCACCCATGTAACCCTCCATCTCATGGAGATCATGAAGACCCAGAAGCAGATCAAACTCTTTGACATCCACAGAGATATGGTCATCAGTTGTGGACAGAATGGCTGGTACATTCTCACACTGCTGCATCATACCCAAGATGGCACGGTAGACAGTCCATGCAGATGTGTGACTGATTGAGGGGCAGCCCAATTGGACATAGCATTCCTCCATGTACATGTTGAGAGAAGGTGGGATAAGGTCAAACACAGCATGGTTGGGAACAACATAAAGCTGTTGCACTTGTTCGATGGCAGCCGGTGAAACCATTACCTAGTGTCCGACATAAATAGGTTAGCAAGGTGTGAGTTCATGCAAGGAGCACACTTGCCTTGAAATCCAATGCTCCATAGTCACCTGGACAAGTGTATATGAGTTCCAGAATACCGTGAGGCAAAACCTTTGCCAATGAGGAGTTATGAGTGAGTGTGATCATATTTTTCAAACAGAAGATTCACCTTGCACTTGTCATGCCACTTTCGGCTATTGTTGATGTGATCTTGATAATTGTTCAGCTCGATTTGGAGCCAGGGGATAAACACCCAATGAAAAACCATGCTATTGATGTGATCACTACCAGTTTATGCAGGGAGAGGCATGGTTATCATACTTACAGCTGCAGCATGTTGTCAGGGTCATACCAACCAGCATCCACACCTGTGTCGAGTAACAATTCAAAGCCTGGGAAAAGCTGATGGCGAAGCTGCAACCAGGCGATCTCAGGCATAATGTTCTTCTTGGTATGCATCCACCAGTGCTGGACATACCCCTCAAGCGTTGGGTCATGCATTTGCTGCAGCAAAGTCTGTGCATTGGCAATTCCAAAATTTTCTGTGCTGGGATCGCTTTGAGTGATCATGGGTATGTCTGAAAGTGCATAAATTCTGGCAGAAAGATAGAGACATATGAATGGAACTTACAACCAAATTCTTTGATTGTATCAAGGTAATAAGAGAGGATTAGTTGCGGGTTGCGGTTGGAATGCCAGACTTTCATCCAGAGAATACAGCCCGAAAATGGCTTGATTCCAGTATGCAGCACAAGGCCAAAACATAGCCACTTGTTGTGCTGATCCACAGCCCATATATCATTTACACTGGCTGCCCAAAAGCAATGATGCTGCAAGTGATTGACCTTGCGTTGCTTCAACAGGTGGGGTTCATAGGTAATACAATAGTCCCACATCATGCATCAGGGTACATGGTCCACATCTCAATCATGACTTCTCGGATACTCTCACAGGTATGCCCTTGTTGGCAGGTGTGAAGTAGCCCCAGCTGTTTTCGAATTTCCTGAAACTTCATGAGACTGATAAGATAGCCTGTGAGTCACGAGATGCCCCTTTCAAGAATGTACAAAATCCTCACCTAATGCCATAAACACTCATATCAATGTGTTTCCAGACCTCAGCAATAATTTCCTTGTCTGTAAGGCCAGCTTTCCATAGTCACCTGATGTGGGGCTCGATTTGGTTGAGCGGTGCTGGAAAGCATGTGTGATGAATCTGCTGTGAGCCTGTGTCATAACCACAGTGAGACTAGTTGGGACGTACGAGTGGGCTTATACTGATTCATTGGGCATATGGACGTATGACTGGACACTGCTCTGGACATCATCAGTAAGTGCTCTTAGATCATTTGGGACATACTGAAGCTGCATGGAGGACATGTGCATGCACGGCCTTTGCAATTGCAAACATTGCAAGCATCGCAGACATATTCAAGCCATTGTAACCAAGAATATTGCAAACATGTGCATGAACAGCTGACCACTTAAGTTCTTTCTTTATCCTGCTCCCTCTCCGATGAGCACACTCGCCATGCACTTTCCACCTGGCATTGCTTCGATTCTAATTCCCAGTTTTGGCCCTTGTCTTGTGCTTGACAAATCGAGTCTCTGTTCTACTCATTCCTGTCATCGTTCAACACAATCTGCTTGTTGGATGCCTCAAGTCATTGAATATGTCCTTCTACCTTGGATTTTATCTCTCTACTTAGCTACCTGCGTTCTCAATGGCTGATTACGACCCCCCAAATCCTACAGGTAACCTACCTCTTCCTGGTGCTGCTTTGATATTAACTTCTTGCATGAGGCTTGATAGGTCAGGATACAACGCTTTACTGTGGATTTTGTGCATCTGTTCAACCACCAGTGCCCTCAGCAGCTGCTCATGTTCTTCCCAATCCTACAGGTAAGCTTCCAAATGCAATCACGCACTCATTCCACCACTCATAGTTGGACACTATGCTCAAGGTTATTGCGATGGTACTTAAGCAGTTTACTACCGTTCCTACATGTTCACCTGTCTCTATCCTCTCATTGCTCTTATACTATGCAAGCACCTGTTGAAGACCTTGTAACTCAGTTTACAGATGACACTTTTGCAAAGGAAGACAGGGTCTGCCAATGGACCCAGTGTCAAGCTCTGATCCACAAAGGCAAATCTTGCCACTACATTGCAGCCTATGATCCTGCTCAGCCAGGCAGGTTGTTTGCACAGCATGCTATAGGTGGTACAAGAACAAACCTGCCACCACTGCTTGTATGAATGGTAAGTAAATTCTGCTCTCCCAGTCAGACTTAAACTCAAATGTCCTTAGCATTACCCGACCCAAAGTATATATGCCAGTCTGTCAGCGCCACACAGTCACGATGTATGTCAATTCCCAGTGATCAGGCTTCCCGCAAGACTCACCTTGTTCATAGCTTCGGTTAACCCCCCTCCTGTTATGGCCATGTCGAATACTGCTCCAAATTCAAGAAGTGTGTCCGGGCTGATGCCTCGTCTGGCAATACCAGCAGTACCACACAAGTTCATTTCTCATGGCCCAAGTATCCATGTGCCTTCCGCTTGGCAGCATGTCCCACAGCCAGAAAATTCTAGAGGATCAGGCAATGTGATGGTGCTCCCACCTGGCTCTTCTGGTTATAGCGCACAGCATATGCATTACACAGTTCAATGTGAACGTTGGGCATGTATGGCTCATAACCCCCCACCTGCAGAGATGATATCATTAGAGATGTGGGTGGTGTTCAAGGCCAGAGGGAAAAAGAAGAACCTGTGAGCCAACAACATTGGCATACATCATATTGGCTCAGAACATAAGCATGTTGCTGATCAACTTCAACAGAGCATTTGCAAGGGAGTGAAAGACATTGATGCTTTGAGCACTGCATGCAACCTTGCAGCCATAGCACTGGAGACCTTAATACCATGCATCAAAGCATTCTTCCCTCAGTTTCATTGGCAAGAGGATGAGTTTGTTGTCTGTGACAGCAAATGGGTTGATCTTGCCAGACACCCAAGCCTGCAACCATATTTTTACAGCAAATGTCTGCATGCTAGCAATCAGAAAGGGTCGAAGGCAACAGTTTTCAAGTCGAAGCAGTTCATGTTATTTGTCATTGTGCCTGCCAGGCAATGGGAGGAGTTCGAAGCATTTCGAGAAAAGCTCCAGTCCAGCCCACCCATCCATGCACAACACTTAGGTGCTTCATCTCTCCCCTGTTCTACGGTCTCAATGCCAGTTTTACCTCAATGCATGATGACTTCCAAACTGTCCACTCCTCTTTTTCTCTCAAAGGAAATAGTTTCTATGATGCCAAGTAGCATTTTTGATCGTCCAATCTCACAGGATGCTCTACATCTTCAGCATGGAAATAGGGTACATCTGGTTGCAGTGTGAATTCACCCTCCTGTAACTAATGGTTGGATATAGGGTACTGTGTCATCCATCAGTATGAGTGTGACATCCAGCAAGTGCCACCACCGTCACAGTAGCAGTACTTCCAGTGGTTCCACTCCCCTTCCCCTGCAGAAGAAAGTCGCAGTGACTTTCTCATCTCCCAACCATGATCAATTAAGGAAGCATTACAATTTGGAGGTGCATGTGAAGTTGATGTGAATACCAGTAAGCCGACCCTTTCATAAGATGTTTTCGAGCTTGTATAGTATTTACATGTTTCAGTCTTCCAGCAGAAAATCCTACATGTGGACTTTCATGCCATCCCAACCTGCAATCTCGACGAGTTGGTAGACAAGAAGGCCGCCTTTGATATGAGGGATGTAGAACTTTACTCTGGCACTATGCAGCTCGACCTCATGGCCAGTGCAGTCATTGGGGTCAGAGCATTCAAGACAGCCCAAATGGCACAACTGACTCTCTTACCCCTCAGAGACTCGGGTATTGGATCATCTGCCAACCATAGCATTGTCCTCAAAAGACCCTACATTGGTGACTATCCCAATGAAGCCAGACCCCCATTCACCCACTATACTCTCAAAGACGAGTGCAACATTCTCTATCACAAAGCTAATGCCTTGTACTGGGCAAAAGCCCTCTTGCAAATGACATACCAGTTTGTTGATCATGCTGTCGAAGATGCACTGGTACCACCACCTTTCGAAATCCCCCACCTGCACTTCATTGATGCCAGACTAATATTTGCATACTCAGATGTGCTGCCAACTACTGGGCAGTCTGCAAGGACTGGAAGTGCAGTTAATGTTGCCTATCTTGTCGAGGAGTTCATCCCCATGTCCTCAGATAAATTTGTGAAGTACATCCACAACAGCAATGCAGAGCCCTGCTTCCTTGTGGATAGGAAGGCTGAAGCAATTGCCGAGTTTTTGGCCTTCACTCAGCATGTACAGTATATCAAGACAGGTGGCCAAGTATACATATCCGATTACCAAGGTACGCGTGGCTGTCATTTATCTAACATGTACTTACATTGAACTAGGTTGTGGGCCACTCTTAATGGATCCACAGATCCTCATGCACCCATAAAAACCTCATTCACTCTGCCTTCTTGATATTGACTTGCAGCATTTCTCACTTTTCTCTAGGGATGTCAGTAAAGGCCAGAAACTCTTCAGTGAGGGGAATGTGGAGAAGGGTGTTGCTCTTTTCGAAAATCAGCATATTTGCAACATGTTTGCAGGTGGGGGGGCTTTCGGCTGAAGACGTTCAGCTGTGGATCGAAGCCAAACACCGCAACTACTTAGCTACACCATGCTTATGACCGAAGTCCAACAGTGTAGCCACTTATATACACCATGTCTATGTCTACATATCATGTGTGTTGGGATTTATGGACTTAGGTATTTTATTGCATGTTGTTGGGCAGTGCTGTTCAGTTTTATTTTCAAAAGGTGATTGGGGTCTCATCTGATGTTTGTTGCCTAAAGGAGGTTGGAGCTAACATCAATTGCCTAAAGTAGTAAGTCCTCAGGCAAAAAGTGCAAAAATTTGTAGCACAAGTGTCTGGCTTTCCATACCCCATTGGTCTCATACATCATTGACACACCAGAGGCATGCATACGAGGACACACCTCACTGGTAACCACTGCCATGTATAAGGACTTTGGAGATTCAGATCATCATCCACCATGTACCACTGCCCTCACCCTTGTCCAACTCCATCTATCAAATGTAACATAGATGAAGTTGAACAGTACTTTGCCACATGCAAGGACTTCCAACTCAGTGGTGTATCCCACCCTTTTTGGCATGACTGGCTATATGCTGATCCCTCTCAGTTTCCCACTCCAGAAGCTCTGCATTACTGGCATTGCCAGTTTTGGGACCACGATATACAATGGTGCAGGCACATGCTGGGGGCTGGGGAGCTGGACTTCCAGTTCTCTGTGTTGCCTCCAATCGCTGGCTTTCATCACTTCAATCAAGGCATGATGAAATTGAAGCAGGTTGGTGGGTGTACACAAAGAGATGTGCAGCAATACATCATAGTCATTATCACTGGATTACCTCAAGTGGATGTAGTTATAGCCATTCAGGCTCTGATGGAATTCCAATACCTTGCCCAAGCTCCTGCCATCACTTCGCAAATGCATGATCATATTTCAGCTGCTCTCAAGACCTTCCATGACCACAAGCATGCCATAATTGATGCTGGACTATGTCGTGGCCAGACCACTGGGGCTGCCCTCAACCACTGGGAGATCCCAAAGCTAGAGTTCATGCAGAGTGTTGCACCAAGCATCCACCAGGCTGGCACTGTTATACAATGGTCAGCTGACACTACCGAGCATTGTCAAAGATCCAGTGACCACAACCAACAACCAGAATTATGACTCCCAGATCTGCCACACCCTTGATCATGATGGAAAGTGCCACCTCTTCAACACTGCTATCTCACTGTCTGAGTGAACCAACACTCATGATAGCCTCACAGGGGATGATTACTGACACACGTGGTCATAGTGATCTGAACATGGCAGACAGCACAGGTGACAATGCAAGTGGCAATATTTTACAGGATCTATGGTCATCTGACCATCAGGAAAAACTGACAGTGCCATTTATCACTATTTATTGCAATTTATTGCAATTTAGCACCTCAGATGCAAGAGTGGTAACTATTGTGCTTATGGCACCCCAACCATCCCCCCTTATCTATATTGACATATAGACACTAATATTCAAAATTCACCATAATAGTGCAATAAAGATAGTGCAATTATGACCCACAATGTGGTTATGCCACTCATGCTTTATATGCTCTTAAAGCCATATATAGTGAAAAATAGGTATTAGGACATCCTTAGTTTCTCATTGCCAGTTCTCAGTGAATAAATGTCACAAATGGCAATAACATTGGTACAACAGTACTATGCCAACATTAATGCAACACGAGGGACTAGTTGACACAGACAGTTGAACAATGCAACTCAATTCAAGCTATGGCACCCTCAAGCTCCATTTTGGCAGCTTCTTCCAGCCCAGAGAAGTCAAACACTGGTGGAGACACCTTCTTATGGAAAGTTAGACATGCATGCTACAAACATCCGGCATCTTACTACTTTAGGCATATGATATTGGCCAAGACCCCAATCACCTTTATGCCAATATCTCAAGGTCACACAGCCAACAACAATAGTTTGAACACCTAAGGCAACATGGCACAAGGACCAGATGTCAAGTAGTCAGATATCAAATTCATATGTACTGAACCATATTAATGAACACACAAGACCAAGTAGATACAGGTAGCATGTGATCATAGTTTTATCTAAGTACGATATGAACGTTGACCTACCAGCAGTGACAAATCTAGCTTTGCTAACAGACATACCCTGGCTGGCAAGAAACTGAGTGGAGTGCTAAGGCTCCTGAACCTACAGACAAACCCACTAGACAGAACTGTGGGCACTCTATCGAATTTGCACCAAAAATGCATCTCAGACAGGATCAGAGTCTCCCAATGAGTAGCGAGCAGTGAGACAATTCTCGGTGTACCTGGTCCACTGCCCAATGCACAAATTGAATGTCCTATACTACAGGACAAACTGCCAGTGCAGATCCAGAGTGCTGCAAGCACAGAACTCCAGTTACCATGCATATGGGGGCACTGCAAGTCATGACAGGGCAAATGGCTGCTCTCTACACAAAATCACAAGCATGAACAACATGGCACACTCGCAGTACCACAGGACTTACCATGTATGGTACCATGGCTAGAGGAACTCGACAGATGGTATAGTAACACAACAAGCAGTGCCGCCATCTGCTCACACAGAGTGGAGAAGAGGCTGCTGGCTAGCAGTGGGGATTGGTACACTGGGTGTAAGATGAAGTGGCTGAATGGCTTACCTGTGCTACCCAAGCCACCTCAGAGCTACGTCGAGCACCTTCCTCGACTCTACAGTGACTCAAAAAACCCTTTCAATGTTTTGCCGTTTTGTATTGATGGTGATGCCTAAAATCAGGGAAATTCTAAGAAATCTTGCAAATATTTATTCAGATAGCCCTTGGTCATGGCTTCAAAAGGGTACCTTAGTCAACTTGTTTGGCTTTGTTTTTGTTGAGATATTGCATGTTTAATCAGGACAACTCATTGAAAGGGTTTTTTTGCTGATGAAATGGAAGCATATTCATGGCAATTGGACAGCATAATTTATGGTTTGGAGCCTGAATTTTTGGTGGTCATGCATGCTAGCGATTGCATAATATATCACATAATCAATTTCATGGTTTGTCAGCATGTAAACAAAGCCAACCATTGAACTAGAGCCATTGATCCTCTGTCCTGTACCATCACTCAATCAGGACTATTCTCTCAGGGAGTTGTCAGCAAATTATGGTGGTAATGGCATTACCATGAGTAGGATGAATGCCCAGTACCATTGGTCTCTTAAAATAGTTGCTGAAATTCATTCCTGTACCATTTCTGCTACCAATGGCTGAGGGGTCCTGACAGTAATCAGTATTGGGAAAGGTGAAAATGTCATGGGAGTCATTCTGGTGCTTCAGGACATGAAGAATGAACTAATCCCCTCTCAATTGGTGCATTTCTATGCAAGAAAAGCATGTATCAAGGTTGAGGTGAAGCAATGTCCTCCTCTGCACACCTGGAGCCAAGGAGGGTCAGCCAGACTATGCTCTGTGCTAAACTATGGATGACCAGGAAAGGATTATTTGGTCATAGGTGACCAGTGGCAACACCTAAGGACAGATGGGAGGGAAAAAAATTTGCACCCTGGTAGTACAATAGATGATTCCACCCAGAACCCCTGGAAAGTAAAGAAGGATTTTACTTCCCCAACCTTGATACAAGCTTTTCTTGCATAGAAATGCACCAATTGAGAGGGGATTAGTTCATTCTTCATGTCCTGAAGCACCAGAATGACTCCCATGACATTTTCACCTTTCCCAATACTGATTACTGTCAGGACCCCTCAGCCATTGGTAGCAGAAATGGTACAGGAATGAATTTCAGCAACTATTTTAAGAGACCAATGGTACTGGGCATTCATCCTACTCATGGTAATGCCATTACCACCATAATTTGCTGACAACTCCCTGAGAGAATAGTCCTGATTGAGTGATGGTACAGGACAGAGGATCAATGGCTCTAGTTCAATGGTTGGCTTTGTTTACATGCTGACAAACCATGAAATTGATTATGTGATATATTATGCAATCGCTAGCATGCATGACCACCAAAAATTCAGGCTCCAAACCATAAATTATGCTGTCCAATTGCCATGAATATGCTTCCATTTCATCAGCAAAAAAACCCTTTCAATGAGTTGTCCTGATTAAACATGCAATATCTCAACAAAAACAAAGCCAAACAAGTTGACTAAGGTACCCTTTTGAAGCCATGACCGAGGGCTATCTGAATGAATATTTTCAAGATTTCTTAGAATTTCCCTGATTTTAGGCATCACCATCAATACAAAATGGCAAAACATTGAAAGGGTTTTTTGAGTCACTGTACATGGTCACCTGTCAACATGGAAGACTTAAAACAAATGCTGAAATGGTCAGTAACCTTGGTACAAGGTGAGATGGTTGCCATGCCAATGGAGCACCCATGCAGCCACTGTGCCCACTCACAACACCATCTGGAATGCCATACTGGAAAGCATGGCCACCTGATTGTGACACAAAGTGAAGCATGCCATTACCGGCTGACAGTGATGGTCAGCACACTGAACGAGAGGTGATATGGCCAAATGATGTATCTGTGCCACTTAAACCACCTTGAACCAGCATCATGCATGTAGGAAGGACCTTTACAGTCACCCATCAATGGGGAAGAGTGAAGACGAGTGCTGAAATCGTCAGCAACCTTCATAGGAGGCACAGCACCCACTGTGCCCATGCGGCACCCATGCAGCCATGGAAACTCCTCCCAATGCCTTCCGAACCATACAGAAACATTGCAGGGGGGTCCCACATAGTAAGCATTCGCTACAACGAGGTCAGCAATGCTGGAAATGTCCAAATGAGAGGGTATCCATACCCTGGTGAGCACACACAAGGTTGTGCTACCATACAGCCATCTCGCAGACCCAGGAAATGCTGGAAACCCCCATGGGGTCTTCCTGACACTCATCAGTGGCAGGGGGTGCCTACAAGATGAACTCAGAACAACAGTGATCCTTCTGACAGTCAAAACGGCAGCCTTACAATCACAGTATGTACAACTAGGCAGGAGCACACGCAGTACAATGCATTTCCGAAATGGGAAGTTGCCCCAATATGGTGTCCAAATATGACCAAACAATACTTGTTACACACATGGACTCGAAGCTCAAGTTACACTTGTTTATTGAATTATTTTTGGGTATACATTCATTTGAGTTATATTTCTGCATTTCTACTTATCACACAGTGGAGCTTCAGGGGGTGTGTTGGAGATTGAATCACCACAGTGTGATGTATATTCCAGTGCGAGTATTTGGTTGATTACATAAGCGCTTAGAGTGCACTTAGTAGTACATTTTGGTACTGTTCCCTCAGTAGTTGAGTCACTACTGAGGGTAAGCACATACATTCCTTACAGTAGAGTACTTACTAATACCTTGTAGCTGCCTATAGGTATATTTAATATAACAGTAGTTGAGTCACTACTAAGGTTGCCTACAGCCCTTTTCTACTGTCATTGGTTAAGATATATTGGCACAAGGTGATTGGGGTCTCAGTCAAAGTCCATTGCCTAAAGAGGTTTACATCCAAAGCAAATTTCCTAAAGTAGTAAGTCTATGGGCAAAATGCTCAAAAAGTTTGTAGCATGTGTGTCCAGCTTTCCATACCTTCTGCACTGGGTGAACCCTGCAGAAGGAAGTCATCATCAACTAGTTCATGATACAGCAATGTCTCACATTACCCCATGCCCTGCTGAATGCTTTCTTGTACCATTTGGAGGTATGTGGGACTCCTCATCTTGAATTCTGCCAGCATCTTCATGTAATGGTTCCACCTGGTATATGATATGGTTGTAATTTACACCCAATCATCACAGAGTAATCACTCACCTCCCATGATAGACATTTTCAATGAAGTCTATCATACCCCCTGAGAATAAGCTGGTGAGAACACATTCAACCTGAGAGCCACCATTAGTAGTAGCACACCATTTGATGTAAAGTATAGCTTCCAAATGAATGACATACTGCTGTAGCTACAAGGGCCAACATGGTGGCTGGAGCATTGAGATATGGATTAGTTGCAGGGTCCGAGCCAAGGTGCCTTCCCTCTCCCTTTGGTCCCCACCACTGCATCTTAATGAGCTGTAAGAAAATGGGATTCTTCCAGGGCTTGGATTCATCACAAGTCATCAACTACACCCATTTGAGTAACACTGTTAGAAGAGCAACTGACAACTTACTTTTGTGTCGATCCCACTGTGGATCAATTTACCTTGCTGGATGAGCCATTTGAGCACATCAAAGAGTGCATTCCCCTTCAGTGATTCCCCTTGCAGGCCATAAGTGGTGGGGACAGCCAATCTAGCTTTTGCAACGAGCTCCCCTCTTACTTGAGTAGCTGCCCCCCAAATCTAATACAATGATCAGTTATCAATCTGTGTTAAAAAGTAAATGCACATAATCTAGTAGCCTCTCCTTTGTGTTTTGCTCCTTTTCTACCTCTGCCAGGACTTGTTCCAACCCAGGTTCTTTGAGTGCACTCTCCTGAACAAGCTTCCAACAAAGCTCATCCTTGTCAACAGGAAATGGAAAAGCCTCTATGGTAGCAACATGCTGGCAGAGATGATGATGTCCAAGCTTTGCAAGATGGTGAATGTTGGTGCTTTTGAAACTGGCTAGGCTGGTCTTGCCAAGTTTTGAGCCATGGGGATGGCATGAAGAAGGCCTTCCACCTTGTTCATGCTTGACCTGTAGAGAAAACTGGTGAGTGAGATCTTTACATGGGTGAGACTCCCACCTCCTTGTCAAGATAAGTCGCCTTCTCCTTAGATGGACATCAGTAGTAGAACGATTATTGAACTGGTGAAATGGTGCACCTTGTCATCAAGCTCTGTTACCTAGACTGCTGCTTGCCCTTATTATCCACATGGAAATTAACAACTATCTGTGGGTAATAAGCTGGATGTCAGCACTCTGGGTCAATTCATGTGTTCTTACCTCATCATCCAGGTCAGCGGGTTCTTTGTTTGCACTGTCTGGGTCATCCTCGATGTATTTGTTGTTGTTGTTGTCATCATCATCATCTTTGCGAACCTTGTCTCTACTCTCCTCTTGATCAACGTTGCCATGCTCATCTGACTGAGGCATGTTATTGTTGTCCTCCAGTTCATCCACTTTGTCTTCCTGCTCCAACTCATCCACATCAACTCTAAATCTTTATCTGGAAAATTGTGTTGAAAGCATAGTGTCTGCTTGGGGACCTTCTTTGGTGGTTGGGCCTCCTGTTGTGAGGACTCACTGTCCATCAAAGCCAATGCCCTCTTTCTACTTGCTGCAGCACCAATTTAGTAGTCAAGTGGAGTAACAATGTTGGATAGAGAGATACCTTCTTTCTGAGATTCATCCTTTGATTTGACAGTTTTCTTGGACCTCCCAGTGGCTACATGTTTGTTGCTCACTGAAAAGTCAAAGATGTGACAGTCATGGATGCAACAATTAGCATACCTTCATCCTGACTTTTGTCCCTGTTGGATCCATGGATACCTCTCTTTGGCTGCAAAGACTTTGGGGTACATTCCTTGGCCATGGTGAGAGAAATGAGAGTCGTTCCTATGTACAACATAGCAGATCAGAGCAGATCATGCACCTGATTGTTTCCCTTCGTGCTCCAAGACCTCCTAACTGGACTTCTGGGCGATACTGTCACAGATTTTTTTCCAGTTGAGGATTTATTGTTGTTTCTTGATGGATGCATGGATGAAAGAGGAGGGATGAAGAATCAGTGCAAAGATGGCTGCAAAAGTGCAAAATTGCAAACACATTTACACTTTGCAGTTTGTTTGTCATTATTTGGCAGCAAGCAAGGCTTGAAATCTAAGTGTCAATACTATTATTATTGGTGTTCAATTCTACCTACCACCTAGTGTAGTTGATTGAAAAATTGGTTGACCATGACCACACATTACAGGCATTGGTACAGAATGAGTTGTGCAATGCCAAACTACTGTTCTAAGCAGTTATATCTCAGCATTACTGGATTGGTGATACTAATCAGTGACAGTCCACTCACCTCATCCATGCCTTGCTCTGATTAGCATACTCCTTCCAGAATTTGATGACTGCACACGGCATGTCCATTGGTGCATTTGATGGCTGCTCACAGATAACTATCAGTTATTGTTAATCCTCCAGTATTTCTCCAGACAGGCAGTTGCAGTGCACTCCAGTTGGGGTTACCTTTTTTGGTACAGATTTCTCAAGCTCAGCTGGGCTTGTACACAATATATTATTGATATCCTGTGTGGCATTGGAGTCTTGCTGATTTTGATTTCTAGCTTGTGGAACTTGTCATGTCTGTAGACCCTCTGAGGCAGAAACTCTGCTTGTCTGCAAGTGTCTTTACCTTTTTATTATCTTCCTATTTGTTGACACTTTGTCTGTTACCCAGCTGGCATCTTTTCTTTCTGGTACAGCAAGTGTGGAGACCCAACACAAAGAACTAAAGTTCCATCTATGTCATGAGGTGATGCCTGTGCTTGAGCCACCTCTGGGTGAGGTTACAAAATGGATATGGGAAGGGCTTCCAGCCACATTTACTGTCTGTTATTGATTGGATTGTTGAGAGACTTAAAGAAGATGGAGTATATTCCCATGAACCTGGATCTGGGGATGCATGGACTGGAGCCAATTTCTATGCCAAAGAGGTGCCAAAGGATCAAGAGGTAATACAGGCAGGGAATGTTGCCTTGCTAAACAGTCTGGCAGAAATGGTGAGGTGCCTTTCTATGTTGTCATTTATGGACAATAACCATGTTTTCTTGACACAAGGCTTTATCACTGGCAAAGGCCAAGTTTCCAGAAGATCCAGAGTTGCAACAAGCTTGCATGTTGTACAAATGGGTTGCCTTTCCCAACACCCTTATCAAATCATTATGAAAACCAGATATTTTCCTTGTCCTGGTTGCCAAGGCTGACAAGGTGGTGAAGGATTTCCTTTTCCAGGATATTACTACTTCCTGCAAAGTCAAATACACCAACAAATCTGTGCTTCGTAACCATGCAAGTTTGCAATCCTCTGAGATGGCATTATTCTGTATGTGGAAGCAGGTCAATCGATGCTATTACATTGCTTTCTCATTGTGTGGTAGTCAGCTTCTTGTCTTGCAGCACACAAGAGGAGGGTCACAAAGGTCACCTGCTATCAACATAGACAAGCACCCAGAGTTGTTTATCAGCCTCTTACTGGCTATATCACTGCAAAACTCTCCTCTTTGGCTGGGATATGACCCTTGTATAACCTATATGGAGACAGGGATGCAAGTGAGACAGTATGGCAGAGAGGCAGAACATTGAGGAGACATCATCATCAAACCTGTGGAAGCCGCCACACTCACATTAATTCGTCCAATTTTTATGGCATATGGCCTGAAGGGACAGGGAACTTGCATTTGGCTGGTTAAAGCACTGACAACAGGTACTATATCTTGAAAGATTGCTGGCTTCCAACATCGTGGCTGAATGACATCACAATTCATCATCTTCTGCAAGACAAGTCAAGAGACATCAGGAAAAACCAACAGTGCCATTATTCACTCTTTTTCACTATATATTGCAATATTCCACTATTTATCACTAAAGATGCTATAGGGACAACTATGGCATCTATGGCACCCCAACCATCCCCCCTTAAATATAGTGATATATCAACACATATAGCAAAAAAAGATGATAAATAGCAAAATAAAGCCACAATGTTGTCAACCCAAGCTTGCCATACTTTGTCATTTTTGCTTTTTTTGCTTCTTTTAGTTCACACTTTTTATGAAGGAGCCAACAAATTCATTTAGCACAATATCTACAATACATACACATAATTCTACTTGGTAATAAATCAAAATATGAGATGGATGGTAAGAGGGGGGGATGGATGGGGGAAGGGGGAGGGGGGAGGGGGAATGGGCATCAGCATCTGGACTGGAGAAGGGGAGGGGGGAATTACCTTGAAGGAGGGTTGGGGTGGTGGTGGTTGGTGCTAGAGGAGCTAGATGGGAGGAGGGATGAGAGAGGGAGGGCCAGGGAGGGGGGGGGGGCTTACCCACCAGTCATTGCAGATGTTGCTGTTCTGGGTGGGCTGTTGCTGGCTCTAGGTGGGGGAGTGTCAGTGGGAGAAGGATGACTCATCAGGGATCTTACCTTGTTGTTGGAACAGAGCCTTATCTGGTGGAGGGACAGCAGTGCAGAGAGGTGGGAGGTGGGGCAAAGGAAATGCAGTTGAGTGTGTGTGCGAGCATGGGTGAAATTTTCAACTTCTCACAGTCACATGACCAGTGGCCACTGCAACACTTCAACAAGTCTGAGGGCGAGTCTTAGCTTACCAATCATTTCCCACACATTTCCTAGTCACTATATACTAATCTACACAACACTACACTTAATACACTACACTTTTTTGGTAATACAAGTGTAGACTACATAACACTACCTTAATTGGTATTAAAAAATGCGAACATTACACTACAATTTCCTAGTAAAAGCAATGAAATAAAGGAAATCTTATGTTCTGTAACTATTCATTGCACATGGGAAAACATTTAGAGCAACTGGCAACATATAGTTATAATGTTGCTATAGTTCACCACATATGCGATAATTGCACACTATTTCAGTATATGACAACTATTGTGCCATCAGGACACTACACTACACTTATCTAATCAAACACAACCAAACAAATCAAAAAAGCGCACACTACACTTTTGGTAATAAAAATGGACACTACACAACACTAATTGTATTTTGTCTATATCTCTACCATTTTTGCACAGATCAATGACATAAGCATACCTCCATGGTCCTCTTGTCAGGTACTACAACTTTCATTATGACATCTTTGAAAAATATTTTTTTGAGACATCAATTTATTTCTGTATTTTGCCATTTTCTTGCCCATTTTTGGGCATATCAATGATGCAAGCATATTCCCATGATCCTGTGACCCAGCCCTACAACTTTCATTATGACATCATGATCTATAGTTAAAATAGTGCTATAATTCACTATATATCAAATAGTGATGTGCTATTTCAGTCTATAACAAATATTGCACTATCAGTTTTTCCTGATGGAAGATCCTCTGTTTGCATTAGATGTCAGGTCCAGTGATGATGAAGCTATATTTGGAGAGAAGGATGAATATCACATCTTCAACAACCCACTGTTTGACGACCATGCTTTGTGGAATCCCTACACTTGTGTGTTGGGATGAGGTGCACTGACCAGATGCAATGGGGACCCTGGTCCCAGAAACTATGTTAATGTTACTGGGTCATTCCCCTTTGAATTTACTCCCTGCAGATGAATGCCTCAAGGATTGTCTGCATTTGAGGGCTGCTTTCGCTGAGTGTGGGATAAGCACTTTTGTGAAACAGGACACAATGTCATTCTCATCTGACTCATCATGTCGCTGCAATCTCCAAGAGGTACTACAATACCTTGGGTTGATCATGCTCTTGTCTATGCTGAATGACTGGATTTAGTTCAGCAAGCCCATGGTCCCATTGACAATGTGACCAGTTTACATGTACTGCAGAGGGCAGTACATGCATCAGGTACACCTCTTGGCAAGGTATTTCCACTAGACCAGATCAGATCTTACACTCACATTACCCCTCATTTTGGTGCTGCTGCTGATAACTGACTTAGTCTGCTAATAGTATCCATTTTGCTCAGTCATTTTTCTTGAACAAATACTTTGACAAGGACTTTTTCTATGCTATCACATAGTTACTCTAAATAGTGTCAGCACACTTGGCCTCCCACATTCACACCTTGAAAAAAGAAAAGTTAAATGCTTTCTTTGGCAGACTTTTGAGAGTTTTGGGATAATTAGGAAATACATGCTGTGCCACATGCACCCCACCTTGCTTCAGCATCTGTGTATGTGTATTGCTGCAATGTCAATATCCATTTTCACTGATGAATTCTCCAAGTGCACCATTGAGTACACACTCATTCTTGTCCTGCTCAAGTGCCCCCAATCTTCTTCTTTATGGTCAATACTTGCCTAGTAGATAAGGAAGACCTCACTAGGCTCTTCATGAGGTCACATCTCACCACAATCCCTCGTCAGGCTTATCAGTTCTGGTACTATGGTATACCATCCATCAAGGTCAGCAGATAATAGCTGACATGCCACAGACTCAAGTCCACAAACTTGATATACTGAACACTGTAAATCCTTGTCTTCTGCAGTGGTAAGGAATATACTTTGAGAAAATTCAGAAGTTGCTTGGATTGACCACACCAGTTTGAGTTACTCCCCATCCCTGTCAGCCCATGCCTCAGCAAGCATTCAGTGCTGCCCAATCTTTACTCCCAATGCAACAAGTGGAATTCCAGCTCACTGGAATACTCAAATCCCTCCTGCACAATTCTTGGCCCATCACAAATGAGAAACGTCTGTTGTGATGTGCCGAAGTTGCTCTGAGTGTTGCAGTCAGATTACTACAGGTGAGTATACTTGTTTTACTGGATTGTAACCTCTTGCTGGAAGTGGCACCCCAACAAGGACCCTGAAAACCCTTGTCAACCTTGTCGACCCACACAGCATAGAGCCCATTGCAGCACACTGCAATGTATATTAGAACATACTAGACCTCCCTAGTACTACTCTGGTTTACTGTAACACAGTGGGCAATAGCCTGACCACAGCAATGGTGCAGCCAGGGTTGACCCAACAAGGTTGCTCCAACACCCCGAGCTCGACTCACCCAACCACTAGAAGTAGCAATCTACCCGTGACAGATATAGTCAACAACCCAGATGAAGAGATACAAAATGCAACAGCAGGAAGAAAATTCTTGGATAAACTTCAGTATACCATCCCAGGTGATCCTGCATCACCCGAACACATTTCTGCCATGATGTTTCATATATCACAGATGAAGGGAGTCACTCCCTTAGTCTGGTCCGCAATTCACTCTGCAGCCTACATTGTGCAGGACATGTCCACATCCACAACAGTGCAGACCATCATAGACAACATCACCTCAAAATTGGAGATGTTGCTAGTTGCAGCCATCTCCCCTCAGATTGCAAGAGTCCTCATGGCAGCCGAAACTCTAGACAAACTGAATGAAAAGCTAGACTTGAATATCGAGAAGCACACAGAGTATGTTTCTCCCCAAGCAGGTCTCACTGACCATGAATCTGTAGACACCCGACTCCAGACTCTCTCGGCTGACACCACTACCATCAAAGATGTGATAAACGACCTGAAGGAACTAACAAAGGCAGTGCAAACTCCTATGCCATTGCCCTATTGTGAAGCTCTACTCTCCCAAGCTCACAGCACACCCCCATCTCAGCAACATGCCCCAACCAACATCGCGAGAGCCCACGCAGCCATAAGGGAGCGCCAAGTACTATTAGACCCAGATGCTGATCATCCACAGATTAACATCAACACATCCAAGGACAAAATGATCGAAATGCTCAGACAGGCAATATCCTCGGTGGAGACCATCGACAGCCCACAAATACAGATCAAATCAGTCACAAGGCTATGCAATCAAGGGATTCTACTAGAGCTTAATAGCGCAGAAGCAGCAACATGGGTGAGACACCCATTAAACAAGCTAATCCTTATCAAACAGCTTGGAGGCAAAGTCAAGATCAAGGATAGACAATACAATGTGGTAGTCCCCTTCCTTCTGGTCTCTACTGACATTGTAGATCCAGCTGTCCTCCAGGACATCAAACACAAAAACAACATCCCAGAATCTGCAATCACAACAGTCAGATGGATCAAGGACCCCTCGAAGTGCGATGACAAACAACAGGTTGCACATGTGATGTTCTCACTTAACTCTCTGGAGGCAGCCAACAAATTGTTGAAGGAGTCTGTACATCAACATGGATAGGTTGTGCCCCCATAAGGACAAAAAGGAGCTGATAAGATGCCTCAAATGCCAGCGGTTAGGCCACATGGCAAAAGACTGTCAGCAAGAAGCAGACACATGCAGCACCTGTGCAGGAGAGCACTGTGTCACTCAATGCACTTCACCTGATACTCCTTTCTGTGTTAATTGTCAAGCTAACACACATACCAGCACTGACAGGCACTGCCCACAGCTCATCAAATGGTGCAACACAATGAACGAGAGAACACCCGAAAACAACATGCTGTACTTCCCAATGGAAGAGACCTGGACTCAGGTCTTTGTCCCCCTGAAAGCCACGACTCCAATAATCCAAACCAGGCCACCACCTGGACAGATCCGACCCAATGCCCAGCCCCAACTGTGGCAAATGACCCTAGGAGAAGTTATACACATCAAGAACATGGGTCAGAGAAGGGGACAAGGTAGATGACTCCACAGTGGGCATGGTGGTCCACCACTAGCTTGTAACTATGGTCCACCAATGGCCTATCCACCCCCACTGCCAGTTCCCTCATCAGGCACCAATGCTCACCCAATAATCATGACAGACAACCATCCTCCCCCCATGAACCCCTCTAATGAATGAACAACCTGTTCATGACATTCAACCAACAAGGCTATGTATATGGCAGCAAAATCTTAACAATTCTAGTATTGCATTATTCTCACTAATTAACAGTCCACTAGCAGACAATTGGGATGTCATCGCCCTACAAGAACCACCTATCGATTCGCTAGGTAACACGAAAGCCAACTCTCGCTGGAGAGCTGTGTACCCCACACACAAGCTAGTGAAAGGAGAAAAACCAAGAGCGGTAACATTTGTAAACTCACAGTTAAGTACTAATGCATGGGAAGAGGTTCAGTTCCTGTCAGCAGACAGGGTTGCAACAAGGTTCAGGACAGCAGGTGGCATGTGCATGGTCTACAACATGTACAACGACTGCAAGCATGACTGGACAGTGGAAGCAATGGAATGACACCTCGCAGCGAACATAGCCATGATCAGACTGATGGCAGAGGACCATATGCTATGGCTAGGTGACTTCAACAGGCACCACCCTCTGTGGGACGAAGAAAGGAACAATCATTTGTTTACCACAGCAGCCCTGGCAGTGTCTCAGAAGTTGCTGGATATGATAGCCAACTATGGAATGGCGCAGCTGCTTCCAAAAGATGTCCCAACCTTGCAAGCCTTGAGCTCAGGTAACTGGACTCGACCAGACAACGTGTTCAGCATGGAAGTGACCACAGGATGAGTAGTATCATGTGCAACCAGTCCTGCAGATCACGGTCCGAACACTGACCATCTGCCCATCCTCACACAGATTGACCTGGCCATAGCCACCTTGGAGCCCTGCCCAACCTGGAACTATAGAGAAGTTGATTGGGTTAAGTTCAGAAGAAAACTTCACTCGGAACTCAAAGCACTAGGCCCACTGAGTGTGCTGGCAAGCAAAGCTGAGTTCCAGGCCTCCACCCGCAATGTTGAACTCGTGCTGTGTAACACCATAGATGCCAAAGTTCCCAGGTCGCATCCCCACCCGCACAAAAAGAGGTGGTGCAATAAGGACCTCATGAAACTGTGCAGCAATCTCAAAATGCTAAGTAAAGCCTCTCACATGTTCAGAGCATTACCCAATCACCCAAGTCACAGATCACAAAAAGAAAAAGCCAAGGAGTATGACAAGGCGATAGGTAAGGCAAAGAAAGAACACTGGACAGACTGGCTAGAGGAAATAGAAACCCCACAACTTACTACCAGCCACTCACTTTGGCAGTAGACCCGGTTGCTCAACAGAGGACTTGTTGCTACTCCTGGAAAATACCATATGCCACGCATGGCATCAATGCAAGGTGGTGTCGGTTCTATTCCTAGACATTGAAGGAGCATTTCCAAATGCTGTCACTGACCACCTTATTCACAACATGAGAATGAGGTACCTGCCTAAGGAACTAATAGATTTCACAAGTAGACTACTCTGTGACAGAAAAACCAAAATACGGTTTGATGACTTCGAGTCAGAGTGGATATGCATCAAGAATGGTATTGGTCAAGGTGACCCACTCTCAATGATATTATATGTCATATACAGCTCCAATCTAGTGGACATAGCAAAAGGGAAAAACGAATTGATGTTGGCATTCGTAGATGACACGGCACTCATTGCAATAGGCAAGAACTTCCACAACACCCACAGATCACTAGCTGATATGATGGAGAGAGAACAAGGTGCATTTGAGTGGTCACATAAGCATAACTCTCATTTTGAAACCAGCAAATTCATGCTAATGGATTTCACCCACAACAGGGCCAAGGAGTGACCTGTGATGAACATCAGAGGTGTCAACCTCAGCCCCACCACCACTCACCATTTCCTCAGGATCATACTCAACCAGGAACTCAGATGGAAGCAACACACAGCCTTTGCCATTGCCAAGGGAGCCAAACACATGATCATGATGCGAAGGCTTTCCTCGACAACCTGGGGAGTCCCACTCAAGCTAATGCATCAGATATATAACTCGGCGGTAATCCCCAAGATCACTTATGGAGCAAGTGTCTGGATCCATGCACCATACTCCCCAGATCATAATAAGAAGACGAAAGGCTCACTAGGTGTCGCTAAGAGAATCTCCACAGTCCAGCGTATGGCAGTCATAGCAGCAACTGGGGTGATGTGTACATCCCCCACTGACTCGCTCTTCACACATGCCTATATCCCTCCAGTCCCGATTCTCCTTCAGAAGGTCCTATATAACTCCATGCTATGGCTAAGCTCGTTACCCATAAAACATCCCCTCCACCCACTCATTTGGAAGGCAGCCAAAAGGAACATAAAAAGACACCGGTCAGCCCGCCACAAGCTGACCCATGATGTCAGTATCATACCGGGGTCTGTTGAAACAATATGCCCCTGCCCAGTACCCCCTAGTGCCTCTCCAGCCTATCGTTCCTCGATAGCAGCAGACAAAGATGATGCCATTGCAGAGCAACAAGAACTAACCAACTGCATGCAGATCTTCACAGACAGGTCAAGTAATAAAGGTCTAGTGGGAGCAGCAGCAGTGCTGTATGTTGATGCAAAGCACATAGTGACGTTGCGCTATCACTTAGGAACTGAATCGGAGCACATGGTCTTCGAGGCTGAAGCAGCAGCACTAGTGCTAGCAGCCCATCTCTTAGCTACTCAAAACGAGGTAACCTCCCCAGCCTCAATACTGGCTGACAATCAAGCAGTAATCAGATCATGTGAGCACCTGTCATCCAAACCAGGTCATCATCTTCTGTTATCCTTTAGGTTGAAAATGCGCAAGTTATCCAGGGAAGAGGGGCTATCAAGAAATGACATCACCATACAATGGATCGCAGGTCACCAGGATGTCAAGGGCAACGAGCTGGCAGACAAGGAGGCAAAAATCGCAGCAGAAGGAACGGAAAAATCAAGCCTAGTATGCACCCTGCCATTTAAACTATGCTCACCATTACCACACAGCATCTCGGCACTAAAACAGTGGCACAACAGTGAAGCTCATGACCATATGGAAAAAGGAGTGGAAACATTCCCCTAGATTCAACCACACGTCCTCTATAGATCCTGATCTACCTTCCAAGTCGTTCCTCAAGTTAGCTGGATCCCTATGCAAGAAACAAGCAGGGTTGTATATCCAAATGTGTACCAACCACATCCCCCTAAATCAGCATCTCCACCACATTAACAGAAGCAACACTCTGTTGTGCCTCCAGTGCGGGGAGGTCACAACAGAGAACATCCATCATTTCATGTTCCAGTGCCTGAGATATGACAGAGAATGACATAAGCTATTCCTTGCCCTCGGCAGGAAATCCACATCCATCAGCTATCTCCTCACCAACACTAACGTGTAACCTCACCTACTGAAGTTCGTTAATGCTACAACAAGAATGAAAGACACCTTTGGTGAAGTACCAATGCTGCCTCCCCAACATAAATGACAGATGATACAGATCAAACTGGTCTATAGAGAACACCAGTGAATGCACGCCCACTCAGAAACATTCAACCCCTTCACTCCCCATTCAGATCGCATCCTGAACCACTGGCAACACACTGAAAGTTTGCGCCCCAACCAACATGGGCATGTCAAGTTGCTCAGCACACAAACATTCTGTACCTCGCCAAAACCTAACCCAAAACACTGTCTGCAACATGTTCAGCAATGTAGTCACAATATGTGGAGCACCCACACTAAATCAGAACATTCACGAGGCACTTGAGCAACCCACAGCTTTAACAGCACCATATGTCCTAACAGACGGTCAGTACATTGTAATCAGAACTCACTCCAAGTGCAGATATCAGTTACCAACTCTACTACTCAGGTGGTGTGTCTAAAATGGCCGGTGGGAATGGCAGACTATTGGGGAGCTTCAGCTCTGCCAACTAGGGCATTCACACACCAGTAGAGTTAGGCCAGTCCGAAGTTAATATTTGTAAATGCTAGTCTAGTGCAACATAGGACTAACAAGTCCTCAAGCACTTAAATATAGAATTTTTTTTTAAAAAAAAAAAAAACCTCTTGCTGACCCCTGAAGATGACAAACTACCCTGGTACAGGCTCTCAAACCATGCTATTTGATGGTGGTCCTGCTATGGAGGGCCCTGGAATGATGGTGAGCAATGAGTTGAAAGACTCCCACCATGACATCAAACAAGGTAGTGTCAAGCATTACAAGCATGCTGTGAAGGTAAGGTAAGGTGACTGTTGCATAAAGAGCTTCCCTTCTCATTGGTTCCTTAATTCTATGAAGCCTTGCAAAACAGGCCTCTAACAGTGGGCATGTAGTCGACCTCTTCGCTGGCCACTTAAATCAACTCGGATTGCTGGAGATAAAGTCCCCACCCACATGGCATCATTGGTTTATCTGATTCATTCATGGCCTCCACCTTCCACCAGAGTTTCCTTCATATTTTGAACAAGGATGACCAAGACTTCTTGGAGATGGGCTTCAAGCTACATTTGATATATAGGTATTTTTGTTTCTCCCAATTTTACATAACATGTGGCTGATGGACACTGGATAGATGGCTGGGGAGCTGAAAGTATCTCAGGCATGTCATCTCTGAGGGAAAGAAATCCACTTGTGTTGGAGATACTGAAGGTGTTATCGGGCAAACCTCTGTGTGGAGACTAAGTGCCATCAGTCTGCAGACATCAACAGCTGTGTATTTCGAAGTGGTTACTCCTTCTGGGTAAGTGCTTCAACTGGGCTCCCAGGGTTTGATTCAATTTGTGATGCACTATCAGCAATTCTCTGGACAGCAGCACTTATGTGTCATGGCCATTGTGCATAACTTTACCAAGGCAGGATCACCAAGCATTGCAGCTTTGTTGGACCAGGAGGCTGCTGCCATCTTGATGGTCAGAATAGCAGTGTTTTAAGCCAAGATCAATGGCTTGCCCAATGTGCCATGTTGGCTGGATTGGATGTTGATCTGGCTTTTCCAGAAGTTTGCTGATTACAGGAAGGAGGACCCAACAAGCTTCAAACTGTCAGATAACTTCAGCATTACCCACGGTTCATGTTCTATCTCTGGAGGAGTCAGTTTTAACAGGTATATAACAATAGCCTGGATGGGCAGCTTCCTATAGGTTTGTGCGAAGCTTTCTCCCTGCAGGCAGTGCAATAATGCATGGCTGTAGACATATCCTTAATGAGGAAGATGCAAATAACTTGCTGATCATGATTAAGCCCACTTTCAATGTTCTACCACAGCCAGTGTTACTTGATAGTGTTTCCATCAAACCAAACATCATTCTTTTGGATACATTCTTCCACATCCTCATGTTCCACAGAGAATCATTTTTCCATTGGAGGAAAGCAGGATGCCAAGATCATGGCAGCTACAAGAATTTCAAGGAACTCCTAGAAGCACTTGTTACTGATGCACAGGTATGCACAGTAATCCACTACTCTCCAATCATTTTAAGTATCCAGCACCATTTCCCCATCCTACAATACATTGTTATCACAGTGGCAATCAGGCTCATTTCTTTGTAGTCAAAGCTGAACCCTTCTACCATGCATATGACAATGCTGATATATGGCACAGCAATGGGCACCAGTACTGGTCCTGTGATCTTCACAGAAGATGTCAACCTCCAAGTATTCATGGAACACCTTAAACATCTTGTATGTATATCTATTCACCCTGCTTGACATGCTCTTCATGTTGTTTGTTTCTAAAAAAATTTTCCCCTCTGCTTTATTTGTGAATTGTGACAGTACCCAGTCCATCTTCCCCCTCTATTTGTCTCAACTTTGACTTATTGAACTTGGCTAACACAGTTGGCGAGCACTCCTACTCATCTGCTCCCTATGCCACCCCATCTCCCAGTTGTTCATATATGCCTCTGGACAACCACATCTCTGCCCCTGCCATCTACAACATTAATGTGAGTTGTCCTTGGACCACCTCAACTCTGACAGGCACAGCTGTGGTAGTGCTCATTCACTAGCCTCAGTTCACAGCATTCCTTACACAGCTGCTGTCCTCTGCTCCTATTGCTTTGACCCAGTCAGTCCTCCTGCCACTCACTCAGCAACCAAGTCTGCTCACAGGAAGTCTCACAATGAGGACTTCCAGTGTGCCACCAGCAACTTCAGCACTACCAATGCTCACCACAAGTCCATTCACAAGCAGCACATCAAGTCGGAGTGGAGGCATCATGACAAACTCTGGGTCATCTACCACTGGCTCAAGGATGCCCTTCTGGTCTCCAACCAGAGGTCAAGCAAGGTTTCCCTCCTCAACTGTGCCACCACTCATGTCAAGTATCTCAAGATGACCTCCCAGCAACTTCAGGTAAGCCTCCAGCAAGCAGAGAGTGAAGTACAGTGCTTTGCATGTGAGTACTCATGTCTTCATCTGTCATGATCAACTGCTAAGTCATAGCACATCGGTGTCAATGGGGCATTGATGCTTGGCACTGCTGAACAGAGACACACTGCTGCAGCTGCTGCCACTGCCACCATGTTGCAATAATCACAACCAAATATCTGATTGTTTGCCTGACAATGGCTATCACTAGACGAAATCTGCAGGCTCCCCTCCTCAGTCAGTTTACTTATTGCTTATGGTGATAGCATTGTGCACTGGAATACCCTCCTGGAAGCAGGTCGCATTACATCACAATGGACTTTCTGCATCGCATTTTACATATGTTTCCTTGCATTTTTTACAAACATTTGCAGCAGCCCCTTGGTGTTCTTTGGCTGTCTGTGCCACTCACTGCCATCCAAACTTCAGATTTGGGGGTGGCCCCTTAGCTGCACCAATTGCTTGCAACATGTTCCTGTGTTCCAGGTTGGCCAGTGGTGGGCCTGTTGATGGGCCATGTGTGCTTGAGCTGGAGTGGTCAACCTGATGATGAGGAATTGGAACCCACAGGTTGTCACTTGTCGATCTCCCCCCATTCTGCATACCTCCAATATGCACTTGCAGGTGACAACCACTTTGCTGTGGTTACATACCTTGTGTGTGCCAATACACTGGCATTCATCTTTGTACCTGCAATCTCCAATGTCTACTGCATTGGCTTGGTGTCCCATGTATATCTCAAGGACTACTTGCATTTGCTCTCATGCCTCCATCATGAACTGATCCTCTCATCTGCCCACACTCCATGACATGTACCACTCTCTTGCCCTCCCCCTCCCCAGATTTTTTGAGTGAGAGAAGCACCCTGACTGCTCTTCCCTATCGCACTCATTGGCTTGGTGTAGGCTCTGTGTCACTCACAAGTCAAGGATATGGTTGTGTAAATTGTAGGCCACTTGACCATGAGGTAATGTCCTTCCATTGCTTCTTGTACCATGGTTGTCTACTTCAGTGGGCTCACCCCTTCACCAGTTGAACCTTTGATGGAGGGCTGCTTGAGTAGTACCTAAGTCCAGCCATTGTAGTAGCCTATCAGAGGGACGGACTGTCATCAGGACCAGTTGGAACCACTTGGGTACTGTTGGTTACCATCAGTTACCACTTGGTACCACTGGTCATCTCACTGATTGAGTTTTAGAGATACTTGTTCACAATCAATTCTCTTTCTGGAGTGTAGAAAACTGGTTCATTCACAGAGAATTGCTTTATGCTACTAGTTTCCACAGTCATCACCTGCACATCCCCTGCAATTGAGTATTTTAACATTCAAGTCTTACTAATTACTTACTGCTGACCTCGCAGAAGAGTTTTATGTAAGAGCAACAGTGTCCCTGGTCTGGCCTCTCAGGTTACTTCCTGCCAAGTAATCCCCACCCATCCCAGAATGCCATCGAGCAGAGGCCATTGGGCAGAGGCAAAGGTGGTGACACTGTGGACCCTCCAGTACCTCAATGTCAACCTTTGGCTTCTTCTAGATGTTCGACATGGGTTACTGCTGGCCAGGGTGGTCATGCTATACAGCCAGAGAAGGCAGGGCTTGCCATTGAAGCATGCAGGCAGCCACCCAAGCCATTGTACCAGATTCCTGAGGATGAGCCTGTCAATGACATGGCTCCAACACCACACCAGAGGAAGAAAGCTAGTTGCAATGTTACTAAAAAGTCCAAGAATGGAGTAAGTGTCTCCATCAATCAAACATCTGCTAGCTAATGTATGTGTAGGGACTCAGCACTGTAGGGAGAGTGTCCTCCCTACCAGGATATTTCATTTATTTCATTGTTTTTACTTACTGGTTTGTTTTGTTTTACTTTTTCTTGTCTTTTACTTAGTGTTTGTATGCATTGTGGCTTATGTAAGCCTGTGCGAGCACTTAGAAGTGTACTGTACATACTTAGGAATAATAAGAGATGTGCTACCTCAGACAGAAAAGCCAGAATTAAGACAAAGAAGACTTGGAATAATATTTCTCCATCCCCAGACATTCTGTAGACATTTTCTTGAGTTTCTTCTGGATTTTTGGGCATGTATTGCAGTTTTCTCTCTACTCCCTGACTCTGTACCAGGCAACTCCAGCCCCTGGGATGAATTCACCCCCCTCTCTCTCTACTAGGAGACCTCTACTAAACCCTAGGGTCCCCATCTCTCATCCCTACATCTGGAGCCCACTGTGAGTGGGCTGTTTTGCTTGGTGACCCCATTTCTCCCCCTACCTCTTTGCTCATGCATGCGATATTTTTCGGTATTCTGATCCTACTCGACGAGACCTTTCGAATAGTGTCTTTTTCATCATGTCCACTTCAGTACTTCCAGAGATATTCTCATTTTTGTGGAGAAAGGCTCTGTAGGACAAAAATTGGAATAACTTGGGACTGGGTGTGCCATTTTTCATGTTTCTTCGTTTGCCCACTTCTCCTCACATGCCTCTACCATCTCCCAAAGTTTCATAGAATTCCAGCAAGCTGTTCTTCCCCAGCACACTGCCATCCTCTTCCCCTGCCACAGCTTAGCTCCCTGGCACCTCCTGTTCACATTTTGAGCCATTTTGAGTTGTAGGAAGCCCTTCCCCATCATCTTAGAGTCAGTAGACAACCCTTTCAAGATGCCATCAGCCCCTTCAAGACCTCAGACACTTCAAGACACCCAGATGCACTCCAAGCCCTTTTGAGACATAGATGCTTCATTCATAGACATAACCAGACATTATATCATTGTTTTCTTGCATGTATTGCAGTTGAGTGAGGCTGCAAGTTGAGAGTTAAGTGTTCAAATTGCAATGGCAACTAGTTTCAGTTTTGGTGGTCAAAACCACCTTGAGACATAGCATACAAGGTTTCTGCATCCTCCTCCCCCCTTCATGGTTCATTGCCACACCCCCAACCCCCCATAGACATTTGAGGTCACATCAAGGCGACCTTACCTCTTTGTTTTACCTTTTGAGACTAACTGTGGATGTTCAAGGCTCATGTTTACCCTCAATACTGCTGTCAATTATCAGTTACAACATGATATACATTCATTTGAGCTTCATATATACTGCTCATGATGGGAGAAGCATCCAGACTGTCTCAAGCCCCACTTGAGTCACCCCCAGAGTTCTTGGGGCAGGCAGAGGACATGTCATGTTACCTCAAGGACATAGCAGAGTATGGTAAGGCCCAGGGTGCAACAGATACCCTGTCCCTGATCCAGTTTGCAATTGATGGAGCACCACCCTGCATCAGAAGGCTCTGGAGCTACCTTGTGGCCAGCATTTTGATTGTCAAGCAATGGGAGAACTTCAAGGCTCTCTTAATTCTCCAGTACCCTGAGCTCGAGCCAATCGAGGACATTCATGAGTACTTCAAGGAGTTCTATGCCTTCCTTGAGGGGACAGGTTGCAGCAAGGTAAGCTTGGTCCCAGCACTAGGGGTCTACCTTTGTCATTTCCAGGTCCTGTTCTTGGGTATGGTGAGTTGGAATGCCTTGGAGTTGAGCCATCAAGGCCAGCTATTCCTTCGAGGCCTCCCACCACAAGTCAAGCTCGAGGTCTTGAGGAGGCTTGCATCCAGGTATGCTCTGTTTGAGTTGGGCCACCTGTGGCCTATCGAGGCCATTGTTCATGTTACAAAGGAGGTTATCGAGGATGGGGTAGGCTGCTCACCCCCTCATCTGCTTCAAAGGACTGCTCATCAGCTTGTGAGTCTCCTGAGGAACCCTCTCAGCACTCACACTCACCCTTGATCAGTTACCAGTCAGACATCCCTGTGGAGTACTCTTGGTCTTGTTCTAGAAGATGCTTCCAGGGAGAGGGGCACTCAACCTTTGAAGACTCCCCCTCCTTCCCCTGAGCATGCTTCAAGCAGCTCATCTCCTTGCCGAGTCACTAATGCAAACTCATGGCACACTGTGGTTCAGCCATGGTGGTGTGTCATGGATAAGCAGGCTGGTGAATTGGCTTCGAACTTGCTTCGTGGCTTGAGAGAGGACTAATGGTCATGTCCATGCTGAGTTGATCATTTGGAGGCTACTATGGCTTGCCCCCCTTGCTCCCAGTTGACATCCACCAAGGCTTGTGACCTTGGTTCATCCTCAACTTGCTCTCATCAACTCTGTGAATCCTCGAGCATCCCCTCGAAGAGCTTGTCTCGTCTCATGCCTCCCTCAAGGCACTCTCCTCATCCTGTCCCTTGTTGTGGGTCATGCCCAGGGAACTTGTTCCTGCTTTGAGGGACCCTGGCTTCATTGTTGAACCCTGCCCCTGTGAGTTTCAAGTCCCATTCAAGAGTGTCAGGTCACTTGCTTCCCCTTCGAGAGGCTATGGCTTTGAGCAGGTATCCCTCTGCCTATCAAGAGGTCTTGAGGCACCAGGTTCTGCCTCAAAGATTTGGGTTTTTGTTTCTTCTGTGGTCATGAGGGGCACATTAGAGCACAGTGCAGAGTTTTTGCTGCATATCTAGCTGCAGGAAAGTGTGGAGTGGTTTGAGGTCAAGTTGTACTACCTACAGGTGAGGAGATCCCTCGTGAGGTGCTTGGGTGCATGTTACAGGCTTGTTTGGACTTCTGGGCCCTCACTCATGGCCCAGGAGGGTTGGCTTCTTGGTTACCTTTCCCCCCTTCGAGTTTGGGATCAGTCCTGCCCCTCGCCACCTCTCAAGTTCAACCTGAGATGACTCCAAGGCATCCTTTGAGGTTGCAAACTACCCAGTCCCCTTCAAGCTACCTTTGAGCTCCCCCTGAGCTTTGTTCCCCCTTTGAAGCACCCTTGAATCACTTCGAACTGCACCCCCCCTTCAGCTGAGTAGTGATTTTGTTTCTTTTATGTGGTTTCTTGTTGTTTCAAGTTTGCATTTTCATGATTCTAGCTAGAGTTTTGTTTTGAGGGTGATACCCTTGCCTTGGCTTATAATACAGCTTGGTAGGTGATGACTGGGGACAGTCATTATTTAAAGCCACCCTCAGATGTAGGGAGACTGTCCTCCCTACCAGGATGTTTCATTTATTTCATTGCTTTTACTTACTGGTTTGTTTTCTTTTACTTGTTCTTGTCTTTTACTTAGTGTTTGTACACATTGTGGCTTATGTAAGCCTGCATGAGCACTTAGAAGTGTACTGTACATACTTAGGAATAATAAGAGACATGCTACCTCGGATGGAAAAGCTGGAATTAAGACAAAGAAGACTTGGAATAATATTTCTCCATCCCCAGACATTCCATAGATGTTTTCTTGAGTTTCTTCTGGATATTTGGGCGCATTTTTCAGTTTTCTCACTACTCCCTGACCACCCCTCACTGCAAGCATTTCACAATTTTTCTTGAGAAAACATGCTGAAAAAATTGAAGAAAGAGATACTCTTTTTTGACACATGTTTTCAAAGAGAAAAGGTAATAATAACACTTTGTTTTCTTTGCATGATTTACTAAAAAACATTGATTGATGCTAATACCCATTAGTGAACATTAATTCATGTTTTTTGGCAGAAAAGACAAAGAAAACATTACATTATATTCACCTTTTTTCTTTGAAAACAGCTGAAATAAAAGAGTATCTCTTTTTTCAATTTTTTCAGCATATTTTGTGATGAAAAATTGTGAAATGCTTGCAGTGCCTCCACCTGTGGGAATTGATGACCAAATTCAATGGGGGGTGTTACACAGCCACAGAGCAAGGGGAGGTGCATAGCCACAGAGTGAGGGGGGAGGTGCACAGCCACATGGGAGAGGGGTGTTGCATAGCCACACAGAGAGGGGGTGGTGTGCACAGCCACAGAGAGAGGGAGGAGGTGCACAGCCACATGGGAGAGGGGTGTTGCATGGCCACACAGAGAGGGGGTGGTGCACAGCCATGCAGAGAGGGGGTAGTGCACAGCCACATGGGAGAGGGGGTAGTGCACAGCCCCAAAGGGGTGGTGTGGAATCAGCAAATACCAAACACTGATGTGACTTGACATCACAATTTACTACAAAGCCTTTGAGAAGTGCCCACAAGCAATGAAATCATGCAGCCTGTGTTGAGGGGTGAACAAAAAATGGGAAAAGGATAAGTCATCCTCCTGATCATCCATTAGGCTGAAAAGGCTGCCAAAGGTTGGTCAACCTCTTTCACCCTCTCCTGATGGCACTATCATACAGCATGCTACCTCTTCCTTGTCTGAACATTCAAACAAACAACATTGTGGTAAGGTCATGAGAATATAACTATAGACTCTATTTCTGATCTCTCATTTATTCAAGGAAAATGCAAGGAAATCCTCCAGGGTCTTTCAGGGGAAGAACAACAAGAATGTGTAGTGGTAAGCCTACCTAACTATGTGGATTTCAAGAATTGATGAATATCTGCAAGTGTTATGAAGGTGTATCTCTCATTGATTATGGTTATGTCATGGATCAATTAGAATGTGTTGAGTATGGCAAAGTGTGGAAAAGGTGTGTTGCCCATATTACCATCACCCATGGCTAGGTGGTTAATCTTCATACTTCAAACCTATGTAGATTGATCTTTTTCCCAAACTCCCAACTTCTGATGGTCTCATCACCCTCTTTTGCTCACAAGTCCATCTTAACTGTTGTCATGAGGAATCTTTGCTCTGTTTTATCCAATATCCCAGCAGAGGGCACTGTGGATTGCCAAGTTTATGCCAATAGCTATGTTAAAGGACCTTCAGTATGCTTCATTCTGGACTTGCTCATGTGCATGCACAGTGACAATACTCTGTGTTTGTCATGTCTGCTTTGGTTGATGGAGTGTGTGTTCATGCACACCAATTGTGATGTCATGCACAACCTGCATGCTTTTGGTCATTGGCAAAATTCTACTCAAACCAGCAACACCCTACTGCAGCCCAGGTTCAAACAGCTCTATTGTGAAGGAGTTTCAGTTGTCAGGGCTATTGACACTGGCTGAATGGAGATGTCATTTGGGTGATATGAATGATATTACACAAGTGATCGTTGATGGTCATACTTGGTTTTCATTATCGTCTGTCAAGATCCACCTTTGGATACAGCAACCTGGTGACTTCAAGTTAGATATAGATTGCCAGGAAGGTGATGGTTATGCCTTTGGAGTGTGTCATCCCATTTCATATGTATATATGTGGTGTGCTGATAATTATTCACTTATGTTGATCAGACACTTTATCCCACTGTTAATCTTAGTGACATCAACAAGGCCTTCCAGTGTGGCCTTGATCTTGTTAAGGAAACTCTATTGCAGCCCACTGGACATACTTAAATACTTCATGCATTTTGTCCCGTCTCTTACTACCTGTTCTTGTGATGCAAATTCTGATACATTCAAGACTATTGCATGTATTCCACATTGCATCTTTCATAAACTATAACCTTTACTGCACTTCAGAGTATGTACATAAAGTTTCAAAGATGATTCAATGCATGGAATTTTGTTTATTTTGTTACAGATGCAGGGTCATAAATGCAGAACAAATCCCCCAAAATTCTGAAAATTTAAAGCTTCGATTTTTGTCTTCAGTCATGCTGGAAAGGATTCTCCTGAATTGTCCAAGTTGATTGGTGTCATTTCTGTTGAATTCTAAATGAGTGGTGAGGAGTTATGGTCAACCAAAGTTGGGGTGTGTTTTTTGATGTAATTTTCCCATGGTGACAACCTCAGTGACAACAAGAGTAAAGGATTTTATGCAGCAGGGACAACAACTCTTGAGCTTTGCCCTTGACTTGGGCTACTTGCTCTACAACAAACACACAGTAAAAGGTTGTTTTTTTTTGTGGCTCTTGCACCCAAACTCTTTGCATGCTTAGTCATCACCTCACTTGCCACACTCCCAAGTTCCCTTGCCTCACTCCTCTCAACCCTTGAAGCCACTCCTTCAACCCTTGAAACCTCTCCCTCAACCCTCAAAACCTCTCTGACCCTTTCTTCTCTCAAATCTCCTAGTAGGGGCATTGCAATGCCTACATGCAATGGGGGGTTTTAGATTGCAACCATCCTTGGTCATCACCCTATGCCTTGACTTGAAACCCAGAATGCTGCAAACCCCTCCAGCATGCTTGATTCTAACTACAAAGTGGCTCATGAAGAGTGTGAAGTCTCTACCTGCCCTCACCTCAGAGTCAAATGGCCCTCAGGCCACCCTTGATGCACTTGACACAGTCCTGAGGCCTCCATTCACATGGGGTGCCACATTGAGAGGATCAAGGGGGGAACTCAAAGCCATTGAGTATGTGCAACTAGGCTGCCTGAGCCTCAAATGGCTTACTTGACAATTGCTCAACCCCCTCAAGTACCTGGGGGAAGTAGTTAGCACATTACATAGAGTAGATCACTTAAGAAAATATATTTAGCCCCTCAGACACTGGCCTGGCCTGCTAAGTCTCAAACTCTTGTCTTGCTGGCTCCACTACTGAATGCAGCTGCCTCAAACTGTAACCTGCACAATTCCAAAGCGATGGGATCTGCACTTGCCATCTTCACAAGATGTCTCAAAGGCTGCTTGAGCCTAGACCATCTCTCATAGTACACTCCTCAATGGCTCTTGTCCCTGTAACAAGTAATCAGCTCTTCTTGCTGAGTAACAAAACTTAACCAAGGAGATTTATTTGAAGCAGGGAGTAATCAAAGGGAGCATCCTTGCTCATGACCATCATAGGGTGCTCTCTCAAGGGCTAAGTCTCATGGAGCAGTCAACACAATAGAGGCTTGAAGCTCCACTTTGAAGGTTTGCATTCCTGTATTGAGTTGTCAATCCATAGTGTAGAGCAGATAGAAAACAAGACAAAGAACATAGTTTCTATATGAGGCTTGGTTGAGCTGCTCAAAGGTCTCATTGTGCATGCTCATAGCTTGATGCATCATTGTTTGTGTATCCCCAATTTGGGGAACTGTTGTTGCACACTCTCACTGCCCCTTCCTCACACTGCAGCTTTTTCCAATGTCCCAGAAAACCATGTTTATCCCCTCAGAGGATGCTAACTGTGTGCTGACCATCTTTTGCCAGCTCATCTTGATGGTGGCTCCCCAGGATTCCAGAAAGGTCACCCCCTGGCCAGGACTGGCCAGACAGAGTTCCAGAGTTCCCAGAATCCCAACCCACCCCACTGGGCAGGCTGTCCAGCACTGGCCAGGTGCCCCAGAGTCCCAGACTGTGCCAGAAATCTACTAAGTAGCACTACACTTTTCCTAATCATAAGCAAAACAGACTCCTTCTGTGCAGATCTGAGTCCCACACTCAACTTAGCTTGTAGTCAGCTGGTAATTGAATTATATTATTATAAAATTACTTTAATTACAATGGTACAGAGACTACATATTTATGCTAAATAGGCACAGCCTCACAGGGAACCTACCCCCTCCCCTCTGCCACCCCCCCTCTGGTGGATCATCAGAGGGAGGGATAACAACAACAAGAGGAAATGAGGGAACCTACCCCCCTCCCTCTGCCACCCCCCCCCTCTGGTGGATCCTCAGAGGGAGGGACAACAACAATGATGAGAGGAGATGGTGGTGGTAATGGAAAGAGTTGTGGTGCCAGAGTGAGTGGGTTTATATACTTCTGTTTGCTTACCTCAGCAACTTTCAAAGCCAACTGTGGCACACCCCCACAAATTTCAATTGGAGTTTGAATTTGCCACAGCACATTGGTGCAGACTCAGAAGTTGAAAAATCTACTATATGGAGTAATTGTACAGCCACAATGTCATAACAAACATTGTAGCCCATGATCATAGGACCATGGGAATATGCTTACCTTAGCAATATCTCCTTTTTTGGGTGAGATATTTGCAAAGTTCTGCCAGAGACCCAGCACATCAAAAAGTAAAAGTGGCTGTACAGTTATGATGTCATAATGAATGTTGTAGTATGTAATGTCATGATCATGTCAGTATGATTATATTGTCAATATGTCCATTTTTGGATGAGATATGGGTGAATTAATGATTACAAATTTCAAACTCTGATTGAAATTGCTACAGCACATCCCCCAAAATGGACATATTCATTATGAAAGGATACCATCATGCTTGTGACACCTTCCACTATGACCTTTGTTATGATGTCATAGCTGTACAGCCACTTTTTGTTTTGATGCAATGCATCTGAACGTGAACTTTGCCAATATCTCACCCAAAAAAGGAGATATTGCTAAGGTAAGCATATTCCCACAGTCCCATGATCAAATGCCACAACTTTTGTTATGACACTGTGGCTGTACACCTGCTATATATGGCACATTTATATGTAACATTTATTATAGTCTGGAAAAGTCTGGAACCCTGGAGTAGTCTGGGGATAATCTGGACAAATTATCTGGGAATGTCTGGGACTGCTGGAAACTCTGGAACTCTGGGGTAATCTGGACCAACTATCTGGGAATATCTGGGATTGCTGGAAAGCTGGGGTAGGAATGGCTAGTTTGCTGATGTAGGGGGCTCCTCTGAGAGCCAGAAGTTGCTGGCTGGGCTTGAGGTGTGTTGTCATAGCCATCACCTGTCCCCATCACTGCTAATGTCCTTCATGGACTTCCCTTCAAGGTGCTGCTGAGCCCCTGCACATTGTCCCCCTTGTCACTGGCCCTCACTCCTCTCATGTCCACCAACACCCTCAGCACCTCGCTTGCTCCTTCCCCAGTCATGCCAGACACTTTGTCTCCCTCAGCTTCCTCTCCTCCTTTAAACCCCTTCCTCAACACTTGAATGAAGTTGCTTAGTTGACTGTCATCTCAATCTCTTGCACACCCTCACCTCACTTGTCTATCCACCTCAACATCTCCTCTTTCATTCTAAAAGGGCCTCAGTAAGTGCAGAGCTCATTACTGAGCTCTTGTTGTAGGTACATCACCTTGTGCTCATCTCCTCTGTCACAAAGCTTCGATGACTTCAATATATACATCCTGTAAATCATTATCAATGCTGAATATACTCTGTTCTCACAACAATTAAACAAAGGAAACTTAGGTGTGATTTATTTACTCTAACTGCAAGCTTGCATCTCAAACCTTGTGACTCTTGTGCATCATTGCATGACAACCTGCATAGTCATTTATTAAGGTATGGTTTAAACATGCTCACCTGGCTTTTCTCATTTCTATTCTTTCTGTTATCAAACAACTTCTTCTTGGCATGGCCTCCCAGTGAGCATGGTCTTACAAGCCCATTCAAGCCACTCAACTGGCCCTTGGCCTTTGGGCTACAAGTCCACTGGGGTCCCAATCAAAGGTGTTGCCTCATTGCCTCATCAACCACTTGTCTGTTTCCCCTTTGGGGAGTCATACTGGCAATCATAAAAGGTCAGTCAGCACTTCTCCTACCATTTTCCCTCTCGCTCTAATCTCCTCTGGCCTATCTCTAGTGACTGGACAAACTCTCTTGACTACAAGCTCATACTTGAGAACATGGGTGATTGGACTGCTCTCCTGCACAACATCAGTCAGTAACTCAACCACAAATGAGCACAAAGGTAAACTTGAGGACTTGTGTCCTCCTCACAAATATCCAGGGGCTCACATTGCCTCCCCTCTCTCCCTCACTTGTGTCTTGCTGATTGACCATGACTTGATCTCTCTTGTTCCAGTCCTCCCACTCTCATAACATGCTTGCTGCCTTCAAATTCATAGTTTCCATGCCTCAATCTCCTGTCATGACCATGCTCTTCACTCAAAACTTGCTCTTCAAACCTTGACACTTCTGATAACATCTTTGACACCAACTCCTTGCCATCTCCTCACTTCTCTATCTTGCTTGAAACCTGCACTTCAACCCTTGAAACTCCTGATAACATCCTCAACACCAATACCTTGCCTTCTCTTTGCTTCTCCATCTTGACACAGCCTTCCTTGTTGATAGGAAGCTGTAGTGCCTCCACTATCTCTTTCCTCAAGGCAACCACCTGTGATCTGCTGTCCAGAATCCCTTTGATTATCACCTGGTCTGCAAGTTCCACTTCTACAAATGACAGTGGCATCAAAGAGCCTTGCTAACCTTCAGCTTTTGTCACCTTATACTCCCCACTCAGTACCTGCACATTTGACACCTTTGCTTCAGCTGCAGCAAAGTCATACTCCAGCTCAGTTTCATCATCTGTGGAGGTCTCCTCAATTTGGCTGTTGTGCTGCCAGTGCTGATGCTGAGCCTGACTCTCAAACATCCATTGTGAACTGGTGAGTATCTGGCTGTTCTTCATCCTGATATGTGAAGGGGACAACCTCCTCTGTTATGCTGGTGTCCAAATCACTGTAGCCTTCCAGACACAGGCTGACTTCTGCCCTCATGGAACTCTTGGTAGAATGAGTCTGGCCCTTATCCTGGTAGGACAGTGCCCTCTGCACCTCAACCTCCACTTGTACCTGCATCAGCAAAACAGACCCCCTCTGTGCAGATCTGTACAGACCACAGATTTTGAGGGCCTGCTCATATGTTGCGGTCACTCTTGGCACTCAGGCCCACTTATGTGTCATGTCATAATTAACTAGACAGGCCCACCATGGGCACTCCATGAGTGTTGGCATTGTGGCATGTGGGCTACCCATAAGTTGCGACTAAGTGTGACTACTATATGTGGGATGACTGCAGGAATGGATGAGGAGCAGACAGGAAGATGGCTGGTATGTAGTGTGATGGTCAATGAAGAGAGGATTACTGAAAAAAGTGTGGGAACAGGATCAAGCATAGTCAACAGATAGAAGTC